>JAQGAT010000362.1:0-35801 GCA_034687845.1 Pantelozetes paolii | reverse complement strand
TTTCCAATCAATAACTGTTTCATACTTTAAATAATTGATAGTTTGATCACAAAACTGATAAATCAAACAAATTATTAGTAATATTAGACCTAATCTTTTGATAACTATTTTACGATATTGTAAACCATATTTAATATATTTAAACATTCTCAACTTTAATAATACTGAAAGCGACTAGCATATACTGTATAATTCAAATAGCTATTAAATTATGCGTATGTGTAAATTTATGTTTTAATATACTGTATTATTCAAAATTTATAATTTATTGATACTGTAATCGCTTGTTATTTATTTCACCTTGTAGATATTTATTGACTTTCATATAACTTTATTATGTTTTAACCAGGGTTTTAACATATCACCTTCATAACTATAATTGCATATTCGGGTAAATATTTGCATAAAGTCCATATTATCTTAGGATTATATAAATTCACTAAGCTCATCAAATATATCAAGGGTAAAATAAAGAATAAATTGTCCTTTCATTTAGTTATATCATATAATCATCTTATTACACAATTATATATTTAATAAAAATTTAACACATTATTAAAAATATTTAAAATCAAATACTAATTAAAATTAATTCAAAATTATGTTTATCTCTGCATTCGCTTCAGATCTGAAACCCATTGTCTGAGTTTGTCATAGAGTCTGAAGAACATAGTCTTCACCTCATTCTCCGCTCTTTCATACATAACTCTGTCACCTCTCTGTCGACTCAGCCAATACTCGAATGCACTCCTGTCCACAAACAGATCAAATGTATTCATAATCTCCACTTCACTTCTAATTTTGGTCGTGTGATGAGTGCCACTATTGGACGGGTAGTTATCGTAATTACCACACAGTTCACACATGTGCTCAACACTGGATCGTCGGAGGACTTCAATATTGAGACCATAGGACAGGGCGTTGGCATCGAAGTACTCAAACTCATCGGTTATGAAAGCAATCATTACGTTCTCAATGCTATTCCTATTCACAGATGAAATGGATTCGGAATAGTCTCTGAATATTTCCGTCTCTATGTCCAAGGCACTCAAGATTATGCACCCAATATTATAGGTGCACCCAATATTATCAACACACTGTATGGACACCCGGGTAACTCATACAGAATGTTTATACCTCACACTGAGGCGGGTTTCTCTGCTCTTGAAGCAGTTAATTGTGCAGTTCAAAACACTTCCAGTGTATTTTCTAATCCAATATGGGGCGATATTTATTGCCACTGAAGATAAGACAAGAGAAAAATTTAAAATCATTTTTACGTTTATCTCAATGTTTTCTAAATATCAATATTAACTAATATTTTGTTTATTTTATATATTTTTAAATATTTTATTTAATTTTTTGAATTAGTTTTAAACAAACACTTTTGTATGGAAGACCAGCTTCTGCTGAATACTTAGGTGTCTAAATAAAATTCAATTCAATTCAATTCAATACAGGGCTGATGTGGGAGTGTTATCAATGAAATCTGAAAATAACTCAAAACGATTGTCATGTTTTGATCCAAGGACACGGAATAAGGTGTATTGGAAAGACAAGAAGTTTGAGGATATAATGAAGAATGTGTTGGACATCAGAGCACTGGCATACTTTCCCACCGGTGACAGAGTCTATGCCTTCGGATCTCATGATTACTGTGTTATTGTCATCAAATCTTCAACACTGGATGTAACGGTAAGTATTAAACCCTTTCTTATCCAACAATAATCTAATCATTCAATTATTCAATGAACTTATAGTGTGTTAAGAAAAGTATACACCAATTGTTGAACTGTAGGACAACAACAGCACACAATGGTATAAATAATTGTTTCAATTATTGAGAATCAAATCATTTTATATAAAATTGAGTTTAGATTTCGATGAAAATAATTCAACTGCTATTTACTTTTTGATTGGAGCCATGATTTTAATGGTTTTAGTGGTGATTATAATTGCAATTATTGTTTGCTATTATTACTCCAGAAAATCACCAAAGAATTTGACTAAAGACCCGAAATCTCTATCAATTGATAGCAGATATGGAGATTTGGACTCAAATCTTGAACTAAACCTAAAAATAGCTGAACTATCGGTGAACTCACTGAACCATCAAATACCTGATGAAACTACAAAAGACAGTGCTATTCCTGAAGAGAGGAAAGTGAAGAGTGGAGACAATAGGCCTAAAGTTATCTCAAAACATAAAAAATTAAACAAAAAGTAAAATTTATTTCAAAACATAAATTTTTATTCAATTTATATAACATTTAAAAAACTATTTAATATTAAAAATGTTTTCTTTTAATGAGTTTCTGATAAAAATTGAGTTTTCCTTCATATAAAACATTTTCCCAATACTATACTATTTTCGCGTGAATTCATTGATTAATTGTTTAATATTTTAATGATTGACCGCTCGCTCAGGGATTCAAAGTATACAAGTCTGTCAACACTTCTGCACTTAATTAGCACTCAATCAACGGTTCAATAATCAATTGATTTATCATTTGTCTCAAACCCTAATCAAAAAGCAATGCAAAGAAGTAAAGGAACGGCTGTTTGTGATTCAGACTCTGACACTTCAACTCATGATCTGAACCAATGGTCACGTCCTGGACCTTCAACCGGTCGTATGACTCAAATAAAAGCCAAACGGAAGACAACAACTACTGAAAGATCCAAAACAGTGGATAAGTGGTTCATAAATCCCACTCCTCTAAGGTCTCAATTCAAACCACTGCTCTCTGAAGATTCAGATGACAACTGTGTCAGAGGTATAAAAGCGAAAACAATTGTTGCCATTCCTCAGTCCTCAACACTACTATTGAGGTGATCTCGGATACTGACTCTTCAAATGAAAACATTGGTGATGTGTCCGAAGGTCTGAATGAAGAAAATGCAAGCATTTCTCCAAACAATGAAAAGTTTGAAACAATTGAAAAATTTGTGCAAAACTTAAGAGTTTATAAGGAAATGAATTCTTCGCACAGAAGTCAACTCAAAGTCTTTAAATTGGATGCCATTGATATGGAAAGGTATCTCAATTCACAGATCACTGAATTGAAGCAAAAAGAGGAAGAAAACACAAAACTGAGGAATGAATTGATGAAAAAGGAGACAGAGATGAACCAATATATTCAGATCTGGGATCAGATGAATGAAATCATTTGTTGTATTTGTTTGGACAATAAGAAAGAGATTATGAAAACTAATGGAGAAATAATGTCAACACTTTGTGGACATATATTTTGCTCCAAATGTTTGAGTAAAGTACTCAACAATCAAAGTGTGTGTCCGATATGTCGGGCAGAGATTGACCGAAACCTCTGTCATCCGCTGTATCTATGAAATTACTTTTGCATTTACTATCAGTTCTTTAAATCAAATACTTATTATTCAATGAAAATTTTAATTCATAACAAAACTCAAAATTTTAAGTGATATTGAAATCTCCGAAACGGAAAGGCATTTAAATTCAGGTCAAAAGCTATTCAATAATTTTTATTAATATTTAATTTCAAAATTCATTTTAATTTTCAATGTTTTTAATAAATTATTTTTAATGTTTAAAAATATAAATATAAATTTCGGTTCCCATCGTTAACCTATCAGCACCTGAACTTAGGGTGCGAACCATTCAATATTAATATAATTTTGAAAACACATTAAAAAGTTTTATCTAAAGAATTGATATTTATTTCAAATTTAATTAAAAAAAATAAAAATAAAAATAATTGAATGTAAACTTCAATTGGGATTCAATCATAAAATGATTAAAATGTTTGTTTAATTTTAATTTTAAATATTCGGGTAAAAATAACCCTATAATCAGGTGTTAAACACTTTTATCACCAAGTGCTACCTTATATGCTACCTGTCCCTCAGTTAGAGATTAACACAATTAATACAAATCAAAAGTTTTACTCAATAAGTAAGTGAAGTTTTAATTAACGACAACAACATATAAATCATTAAATTACTGAATATTATTACAAAATATTAAATAATTATTAAAACCTTTTATTTTGTATTGAATTTCATTTCAAATAAGGTTTGAAAGGATTTTAAATTAAAATTGATTCAGACATTGATAATAGTTATCATAAGAGATGTCATATAATAATAGTTTTATGTTATGTCTTGCAGTAATTGTTTGTTTGAGTGCCGTTTGGGTCAGTGGCGAGCCTTTGGGTCCGAGATTTCGTAAAAATATGACCATGGTGACAAAATCACCGATGGTGTTTGGACGCAAAATCCCCATGGAAAGATTTCGCTTTAGCAAACGGAACGGAACTACTATGGTCAATCAATTTAGGCTCCGAATATTCAATAAAAAGCCACTTGGTAAATTTGGTAACCTGAATGATAACATCCATATCCGTAGTACTTCAACCACTACATCCCCACCCGATTTGACAACTACAACACCAAGATCCGGATCAAGTACATCTAAATTGGTAGAGAGCACAACAGTACAATATGTACCTTTCCGGTTTATTGTTCCCTCAATTGAAGTGGATCCAATTCGTCAATTCAATGCTTCAATACCTATAAATACTAGAAAAACAAACAATGTACAAGGTAATCCCTCAATAGCATCAAAGATCAAGGACATAATGGATTCTCGAAAAAAATGGAAGCCACGCTTTTCACCTTTTAATATAAATTGAAATATTTCACCTAGTGCACAAAAGTGATCAATTTTTAGTCATCAGTAATTTACAGGTGCTTTGCACTCAATTTATTGTAATTTTGAGAACACAATAAAATTTAATTATTTTTAATTAAATGAGTTTTCATTGAATGCTGAATAGGTTTGCAGTCATTTCAATGCTAAATAGGTTTGCAGTCATTTCAATACCACTGAAAATGAAATCAATTATCAATTAATAAAAACCTCTAAAAAATGAAATTTTATTTAATATTAAAGAATATTTTCATAACATTTAAATGAAGTGTTGATTAGAGTAATGACAACAACATATAAATCATAGATATATTTAAATCTTAATTAAATTTTAACGGATTATTAAAATATTAATTTTATATTGTATTGAATTTCATTGAAATATGTTTTCAAATAAATTAATTTTAATATTTATTGTTATTTAATTGTTTTTAATTTTAATCTCCTTTGATAATATTTGTTGGCCTCAAGGGGTAAATATTAAATAAGGGGCGGTTTAATACTCATTTATAAATCTATATCAGCGGTTCATAAGATTAAGAATTCAATAAACCATTGATTTAAAAGTGATTTTCATTTATACTATACAGTCGGTGTTAAACTTCAAGTGCTACCTGTGCTTCGGTTGGAGATTACCATGTTGTTTCCACAAACGGGTAATTAATGACAAATAAATAATTAAATTGTAAAAAGTACTTAAAATGATTGCAAATATTAATCAAATATTTAATAATTACTGTATTTTTTGTATTGAATTTCATTCAAATATGTTTTGAAAGGACTTAACATTAAAATTGATTCAAACGTTGACAATAGTTATCATAAGAAATGTCATTCAATAATAGATTTAAGTTATGTTTTGTAATAACTCTATCTTTGAGTGCAGTTCTGGGCAGTGGCGAGCCTTTGGGCTCACATATAAAGGGGGGAATGATTATGGCCGCGAAAACACCCATGAAATTTGGACATAAAGATCCTCTCTTATTCGCCCAGGTAAAAATAAACTTTTTAGTCAAGGTCACCTAATTTTGTCATTCCAATTTTACCTCAGAGGGCTAATATGACGTTGGATCGATTTGGGAATGAAATCCCGTCAAACTCTACTCCTACCTTGGACACACCAACTACAACAGAAATTCCTTCATTACCTTCAGTTATTATGGAGACACTCAGTCCATCAACAGATCCTTCAACACCGTTAACCACCACAACTACACCAAATGTGCCAGATAATTCTTTAACGACAACAATTTCACCAACTGTACAAGAACCTTGTTTAACAACACCAGGGACAATAGATTTCAAAAATAAGCAAGGCGATCCTTTAATTCCATACATTCCTTTAAGTAAAATGAAAACCGTTTACAAAAACAACGAATTAGTATTTGCTGGACTAAAAAGACCCGGAAGTGTACTCGTTGTAACAAGAAATAAACCAAACTCTCAAATTATACACGCAATCAGATTTGATGGAGAAATGGTGAAAATGAATTATTAATAATGACCTATCTCAATTTGTTTCATTAATCATTAGATCCATAAATACACCCAAAGGGACAGAAATGAAAAGATATACTATCGTGAAAAGGGTTCACCTTATCATTACACTGATACCTATGAAAAGTTCCCGGTCAACGTGACAGGTGCCATACTTGTGCCAGATAACCAGGTCCTCTTCTTCAGACAGAATAAATTCTGTAAACGAATATACACTGATTTCACGCAAACCGATGGCGTAATTATCAATCAATTTATTAATAGATTGTTTATATTTCTATCGATTATTGTCTCTTACAGTGCTCTCAATGGTATGACAACAGAGATCTGTTTGGATGTAATTCATCAGCTTTTAAGGGCAAAGATATTTGTCTCAACCCAACCATCGATGGAGTGCTTACGGACTTCAGAGACAAGAGTTACAAAACAATATTAATTTACAAAGATATCGGTCGATATATTGTGAAATTGAGTGATGATTTGGTCCATGGTCATATTTCATTGGATAAGTCATATGATGCGGAGTCAAATAATATGAAAACTGCCGATGAATTGTTCAAGAGCCTTAGTCAGTAGTCTTACATAATAATGCTGTATTTGTGAAAGGTTATAATAAACGTATAACTTAGAATTCTATTAATTCTGCTTGATTCATTATTCATATAATGTTAACAGTAAATCAAAGTTAACGATATATTTTTATAAATAGTCTAATCTTGATAATTTTAAAAGTCATATCAATTTAATAATTAAATTCTACAAGGTACTTTGATCTAGTAACATAGCTGGATATTAATTCCCTGACCATTAAATGAGTTGAAAATCATTCAGAGATTTGTTTGATTTAATATCAATAACAAAGGTTTTATCAAAAGCTAACATAAAGTGTGAATTATTTTGCATTTGTTTTATTAACACAATTTGATAATAGAAGCGAAGCAGATGTTTGACCATGCTCCCATTCAATTAACCAAGCTATAAAAATAAACTATACTGCAGTCTCTTCTGTTTCATTTTCTGTCACTACCTTTCGTCTGCGTTTCCTCTTCTTCTTTGGTGTCGTTGTTGTGTTTTCATCGCTTTCATCGTCCAATGTCTTTGGTGTCGGCCTAATGTCCGAAGGCTTAGGTATATGTTTGGGTGTGCTTTCAATTTCCCCATTATTTTCAGTGTTTTCTTCCCTTTTCTCTTCAGTACTCATTTCTGACTCCATTTGTGAAGTGATTTCATAATCAGGATTGCCTTCAGTAGTAGATTCCGTGTCGTCTCCAGACTCTGTGTCCAGTGATTCACAATTAAACAACACTTTCGCGTCAATCCATTCCTTGCACTGAATTGTGGACACAAAAAATGATTGACAATTGAAATGAATATTAAAAGACCACAACTACTGACACAATTGGTCTCTTTGTCCGCACATTTCCAACTCCTCTTACAATACCTATCCTTACGGAACAGGTAGACAGTGTTGTCCATCATTCTGAAGGCTGCGGTCACATCCTTAGGCCAACGCTCTTCAGTTTCGGCAACATTTTTGCTGCTTCTGTGCTCTAAAATTGTTCCTTCACTTGAATACATGTGCACCTTATCAGGGGTTCAAACCATTTGTTAAAAATAAAAGCAATATAACCCTTACCTGTATTCCATCGAAACCAATGACTAACGGGTTTTTGATGTCTCCGTTGTCTGAGATTTAATTGATTTTCAATTTTGTTTATAATTTGTTTGTTATTATAAAACATACGAATCATTGCTCCGAACTTCTTAGAGTCGGTCGGTTGTCCCCACCAGGACTTGTACCCAACCCAGGGTTTATTATCAGGGTACCAACTGGACCAATAGCCCCCAAACATAGCGTAAACCCAACCACGCCTTAGCTGTCCTACAATATGAATGCAATTACGGTATTAATAATAACTACTTATTTGCTTAAATCCCTGTGCCGTCAATACCTTCCTGTATAATAGAGACTGCGTCAGGATTTTCAGAAAACATCTCCCATTCCTTAGCACTGAGACCCGATCTGATAACACGGGGATTGTCTGGGAAGTCATCGATGAGCCAAAACATATCTTTTCGCCAAATATATATCCTATGAGTCCTTTGCCACGACCTGTCGGCGTCGTCTATGTTGAGGTCAGAGCACAGGTTTTTCATCGCTTTCACATCTTTGGGCAGTTTTGGAGCCGGAGTTGTTGTGACCGGAATGTCACCAAAACAGCCAAACAGTTCTCTTGAGTCCAACCATTCCGGACACTAAGCGATAAAAAATAAATTCAATGTTTGAGTGGTTTTAATTGATTTTCACTAACATAGGGGGGAATGGAGTTATAGAAGAGGGGTCTAACGCAGTAGTGCTTATCCTTAAACAAGTATAGTATTTGGTTGGGCATAGAAAACGCCGCGATTACACCTGAGGGTAGTTTTTCTGCACTTTCATAATACTTGAGTTGTCGTCTCTTTCGCACAAATATGTCGCCAACGGTTGAGAAGTAGAAAACCTTTTAGTAGTCATAAAAATGGCATTAAATTTGAGTAAATGTTTGTTTCATTACGTCATCGTCTTTAAGCACAATCATCACAGGGTCAGTAATATTCCTGTTGTGAAAGGCAGCCCCTTCCTCACCGCCCACCAACTGACTGGCCTCGATCTCCATCGACTGCCTCTCAAAATAATACACTTTCTTATTGATGTCCCAACTCGTGAACCCCAAGTTGACAACACCGGGCTTATAAGCTATGTTGTGATAAAGGGGATAAATCAATGATTTCAAAAATCAGGGGTATTTGACAATAAGACTTAGTTTAACAAATATTGAGTACATTTTTGAAGGTAATACTCGTATGTATGTCCCCTTTGTTTGCCTTCTTTAGTGGTCATAACTGCCGCAGATTTGTTGAAAAATCTCTCAAAAACGTCAGCAGTTTTACCAAACTTTACTAACTTTCCAATACCCCTCTCCTTTACACCTGATTTAAGTGATATTAACATTGAACTAAAGTGTCATTCATTACAAACCCTCCAGAATATAGTAATTATCGTCTTTGAAAAGGTAGACGACAGTGCCATCCAGGTTAGAGTCGGCCGAATCTATGGTCGGGTTTTTACACAACTCTTTGAAGTGAACTTCTTTGTAGACAATAGTTGTCTTTGAATTGGTTTCTACCGGCGCTTCGATGGGCTTCTCAGTGAAGAAGCGATTCTTATTCTTGTAATGGCTGTGATCTATTGGCATCTCTTTTATAAAGCCTTCATAGAGGGGTTGACCCCCTTTCCAGTTCCACACAATAAACTTATGTCTGTGAAACTGCACCAATTCTTGAACACCTTTCCCCTCTATATCACCAAAAATACATTCAATTATCAGTTGTTTTGGAAACAAATATGAAAACCATTTTCGATGAGAAATAAGGCATCACTTCTTAGATTAAAGTTTTTCCACCTTTTCGTTACGTCCGTCCCTTTAGTCATATTACACTTCGATGGACTGGCCTTTGGATTGGTCGGTAGGTTATGTAGTAGCCAAACATCTTTTCCTCTGATCAGCCAGGCTGTCTTGCCATCAGGTGCCAATAGGGAATGATCCAGCAATGGATTATTGCACAGGTCGTCCACTTCTGGCGGATAGAATCGTATATTACAGCCCAACAGTTCCCTGAGATCACCCCCTTCTGGACACTTGAAACAAAAGGGTAATAAAAAATATGGTTTAATTAATTATTGACTGACATAATCAGGGGGATCTAATCCAACACCCGACACATTTAAGGGTCGGCGACAATAGGCGTCTTCACGTATGAAATAATAAAGTCCTTCCGGTCCTGAAAATAATGACAACAATTGCATGCATTGTAATAATTTAGAAAATATAAAGGGTTATTAAATCCGCACCCTTAAAGATGGATGTGATGTCCGGGGGCAGTTTCTTCCTATTGTTCTTGATGGCCACCATTTCACTCGTGAACTTAAAACTCTTCCCAATCTTTTCAAAATAATAAACCTATGATTGAAATGCATATAAAAAGTGGTTTAATATTGCATAACATTGTGCTCAACCCCTAACCTCTTTACCCCTGGGTCTTGTGAAGTGTGGTTGACTACCAGAAGAAGACTGTACAACAAAACCATAGGCACCGTCTCTATTGGACGGATAGATCTTATCCCTATCAGTGGGATACTGGTTGTGGTATTCAGTGGTCACGTCGATTAATTCAACTGGATCAGGTTCTGTTTCTTCTGTGGTTGGCGCAGTGCTATGACCTTTACTACCTTGGTAGCCAAAATAAAGAGTCAATTATTTAATAATTGAATTAATCGTTAAATACTCTAAAAGTTGAAACAAAAAATAAACTTAAATTTGAAATCATTTATAAAAATTGGTCTCAAATTACAGGTTTTGTATTGATATTTGAAGGCCGGGCTGTTGTGGTCTTCACTCTCTGTAAATATACAATTAATTGCAATCAGTATCTCAATTAAGGGGCAAAACATTGTCTCAGATTATGTTAATATGAATTCAAGACCTGTGAAGAAATAAGTTGTCATTAATTTTCACATAATATTCAATCGTTTTCAGTATTGCTTACAATTGTTATACAATTACCACATAATCTGAAATGATTTCGTATGTCTTTCCCCCATCGAAGCTCACATTAACATCGATGAGGACATAGATTGACCCGTCTCCTACTACTCTCAGATACCTGTCTTCATCCCCCTTATCGGTACTATCTGTGAAGATATTACTCACTTTTTTCTCATCTTTATTGAAGTAATTCTTGTATATATTGCGCACATTTTCCATAAATGAGATGGATGAATCTAAAACATAAGAAATCATACCCTTTGATTCAGTCAATTGAAAATTGATTATCAGTATTGAAGTGAAAACACAAATTAATGTAAATTTCATGTTTCAAAACCGAGTGCAGAGTCGGTGTATATTTTGGATCATTTATTTTTCACCCATTTTTAGTACATATTGTAATTCAATATCAAATTAATTGCAAAAAGAGTTTTCAGTCAATAAATAAATGTTTTAATAATTGGTTTGAATGTCAATCACTTTTGTTATGCAATATTTAAAAAATAGGCTAACAAGTTAATATTCAAGGTATACCTTGATAATTAATATTTTCAAAGAAAAAAAGGTTTTTATAATGTATTTAAGAAATTATATTACAATTGTCTCAACACTTGAATAACTTTTCAATGTTTTGCCACTTTTTGCACTAAAATTAAACACAAATTCATTACATATTTAATAATTAAAATGATAACCAAATACTTACACAATTAGTTTGACTGTCACTACATATCCATTTTCTAATACAATATGTATTTCCCCGAAACAAATATATGTTATCCGCGTTCACCAGAATAGCACCCGATATACCCTTTGGCCACTTCTCCTCAGTTTTACTCAATTCAAGAGTTTTAGTCAATTTCAGTTGATTTTTACTCAATTGATAATAAAATGCCTAAAAATGAGATTAAAATTAAAAACCAATTGAATTAAAAATTAAATGCATTTCTAACAGAGTTGTCATCAAAAGCGACGGCCAGTGGGTTAAGAATGTCTTCATTTTGTAAAATTGCATTAATTTTCTCAAAACGTTTATTTTTGACAATTTGTTTGCCATTACTCGTCCACTGATTGTATTTCTTGTCATTGAAAGCAATCAAATCGCCTCTCATTTCGCCCTCCAATACAAACATCAATACATCAGGTCTTCTATGAAAACCTCTCCACTTCTTAGACACCACTCCTCTGTCAATGATTTTAAAATATCGGGGAAAGCCTTTCAAAACCCAATACCTGTTATGTCTGAACATATATACATTTCCGTTGATATCTTTAGTCAAATGAGAAAACTTGTAATTTTGACAAAACTCTTCATTTGAATGGATATGCAATGAATTGTAGTTAACTATACTATACGGGGGTTGGTATCCACCATAACAGCCCAGAAACCGTTTGTTGTCGTGCCATAGATCGCACTCAATGTAAAGAATAGGCGATAAGTAAACAAAACCATTGTTTCAGTCAATTGTCTCACATATTTGCCGTCGACTTCGGACTCGTAATACAATTCTCTGACACAATATTGTTTGCGTTGGAAAAGGTATACAAACCCATTGGGAAGGGATAGGCCGGCGGTCAGAGAGGGTGGGAATCGTTCCTTAGTTTTATAATACTTTACATTTTTAATAAATTTTAACTTTTTGTTTTCAATTTTGTAATAAAAAACCTAAAAATATGCGAAAATATTAAACAATTGTTTTGACAATACATTCAAAGTATTACTTCTTCGCCGAAAAATCCAATCAAAAGTGGATTATTTATGTCCCGGTTATGAATGGCAGTGGAAAAGCCATGTTTAGGCAAAGTCTCGGATTTCTTTCTTCTCATTGTATTTGTATACTTGACCTTCGAGTCCCCTTCAGAACTCCAGGCCATCATTGAGTTGTCGTTATAAAAGGCAAACAGAGTTCCTCTCAGTTCCCCCTCTTTTATGCTAACCATTGATGTGAAACCTTTTGGATCAAAGTTTGGCAACAATTCCGATGCCATTCCCGACATCACAAGATTGCCGGCGCCGTAGCGAAGCCCTAGTGTTTGGAGATAATGTGCTTTAATACTAGTGTTTAAATACAACCCAACCCTTACTTTCCATAACATAAAAAGTATTTCCTTTGAATATAAGAATCTCAGAGCCGTCCAGATTAGAGTCTAGTGATGTAAACACCGGGTCATTACAAAAGGCCACAAATACTGGATCTGTGTATACAATCCTCTTTGGTTTAGGTGTTGGCTTAGGCGGCGGATTGTTTGGATCAGGTTCAAGGGGTACTTTATCATCACCCTTTAAACGTAAAAGGGGGTAAAATTTGAATCAGGGGATAAAAGTGAATAAATACTTTGCCTGAATGACCAAATGACCAAGAGCCATCCCATTTGAAACTAAATGATTTCCTTACCATTTGTAGTTTCTGTCGTAATAATGATATAATCCAAGCCTTCAACTCTTGTGCCAAAACTAACGGCTCTCTAATCCTCTGACTTCTCAGTTGTCTTAAGTACTTAATAATACCTAAACTTCTCTTTATTTCAAAACAAATTGAATATAAATTTTGAATAAATTTTTCAATTATTTCTCACTTTCTCTCTATTTTTGTGAAATTCCTAACAAAGAAAATGAAAAATAATTACTGAAAATGAGATAAAAATCATTGAAATAATACTTTTGTGTTGTTTTGAAACTGTTGTATGAAATCTATTTCATTAATAGTTTTATTGAAACAACTATTGAGTGAAACAACACTTTTATTGGAAATACTTTTCACTGAATTCTCACTAATTGTTATTAAAACAATAAAAAAGTGAAAGAAATGACAAAATATTAACAAATTATTCATTACTTTATTTCAAATATAGTTTTCATTTGAGGGAAAGACATGAAGACATGATTTGTGACGTAAACTCAAATTATTAATTGATTTCTATATATATTTATATTAAAAACCATTCAAACAGTGATTGAATAACACCTTATAATCGGTGGTTAATTCAAACTTCAATACTTGCCTTCAATTTAAGGGTGAAGGGGTTTAACTCACACCCAGTATATAGAGTTTAACTTATTTATTGAATTCAATGCAATGAATGACTTCAACCTATGGTTTGGTAATAAATTGATTATAACTTTATTGAGATAAAAAAGTATATCAACTCTTACCCCAACCTCTCCATTGAGTACAGGTATTGTGTTTAGTCTTATATCAAATATTTAGCAGAAATTGGACTCAAAATGAAGTGATTTTCTATCAATTGTCAGAAATTAGATTGTAATGAACCTTGAATATTATAATTGTTACTGTAACCTGTATCATTTATTAAAAATTAGTCATTCACACATTTATTGATTTTATATCAATATATAAAGTTTTTGTCGTTTCTTCAGCACCTGAACAGTTTGTTAGCGCTCAACCATTCCTTGCACTGAGTTTTGAGATAATTTGAAATTAGTTTTAAAACAATTGACAAAACACTCAATACATACACAATTGGTTTCACTGTTATTACACATCCATTTCCTCAAACAATAAGTGTTTCCTCTAAACAGATATATATTTTCCATATTAATTAAAATAGCGGAGGTGATACCCCCTGGCCAGTTGCCTATTCGCTCACTCAGTGTAACCGTTTTGTTCAAACTAATACCCCGTCCATTAGTCTTGATATAATGCACCTGAAATACCAAACCTTTTATTATAACACTTCCTAAATCTATTCACAAATCTCACAGCATTGTCAGCAAAACCAATGGCCAGTGGGTTGAGAACATCCAAGTTATGAAAGATTGCGTTTATTTTATGAAACTTTTGGTCTTTTTGTTTTACTTCACCATCACTTCCCCACTGATTATACGACTGGCCATCAAAGGAGTACAGATCTCCTCTAAGATAATTTCCTTCTTGAACAATAAAAACTGACCTTGATGCTTTATCAAAGCCTTTCCATTCATCTGATATTAAACCCATTGCAGACACAACTGGATTGTTCGGAAAGTCATCGATTGTCCAATAGTTCTGACCCCTAAAGAGGTAGACATGGAGTCCATCCAAAGATTTTGTAATACCAGTGATATTCAGGTCTTCGCACAACAGTTCCAGATCTTTTTTATCACTACTTTGTAGGACTTTATCCTCCATACTATACGGGGGTTGGTATTCACCATAACAGCCTAAGAATAGGCGAATATCGAGCCATAGGTCGCACTAAAAGATTATAAAATAAAATTCAGGGGGAATTCAGTGCAATTAAGGGGCAATTGATTTAATTGCTTACATAATCGTTATTCTCTTTAGACTGTGTATACAATTCCCGAACGCAGTACTGATTGTCGCGAAACATATAAACGAAACCATTTGGTAGAGTAAACGCCGCTTTGATATCAGGGGGTAATTGTTCATCACTTTTATGACTTGAGGTTTGTTTCACTCTTTTGAACACTTTGTCCACTATTTTGTAATAATAGACCTGAAAATCAAATTTAATGTTAAATTAAAGTGAAATTCAGATTTAATTTGTTATTTAATACTTGTTTTCCATTCAATCCAATGAGTAATGGATTTTTAATATCCCTGTTATGATAGACAGCTGTAAAGCCGTTATCCGGGAAATCCTTAATCGCTTGCCTTTTGAATGTATTTAAGTGTTTGAGTGTTATATATCCACTCGGACTCCAACCGGAAGTCATATTATTGCTATAAAAGGCAAATATACTTCCTCTCAGTTCACCCTCTTTTATAGTGACCACTGATGTCAGGTTTTTTAAGTTGATTTTAGGCAACAGATCTTTAGTGACACCACTGCCCACCAGAACACCCGATCCGTACCTGAGGTCTAAATGTATTGAAAATTTGCTTAATATTTGTTAAATTCATTTACAATTAATTTGAACTGACTTTCCATTACATAGAAAATGTCACCTTGGAAGATTATGATCTCAGACCCGTCTAAATTTGAATCTATTGTCAAATACTTGGGGTTTTTACAGAGTCCTATAAAATCTGTCTGAGTATACACTATCTTGGGTTTGCGTGGCTTTTCAGTACTGGTCTCTTCAGCGCCGTCTTTGTCGTCGTCTTTGTTGTTGTCTTTGGGACCGTCTTTACCGCCGTTCCCTATCTTTATAAATGGATAACAGGTTTAATGAAATCACAATTACATTGAATATAACTACTGTATTACCGGTAATACTTTTATCGTCAAATTCAGTTGTTTAGGTTGTTTTGAAAGTTCAAGGTCAATCCAAGATTGCAATTGTTTAGCTAAAATAGAGATTGGCTTTCTAATCGTTCTTCGGACAAATAACCATGATAACTTTGGAATATCTTTTATTCTGTCAGTTGAAAACATAGATGCAATCTGTGCAGGTAAAATATCACCAAGTTTCTTCTTTCGTTCCCTGGATTGTCTATTAGTTGGTGGCCCTGGTTGTCTATTAATTGGTGGACCGGGTGGTCCCATATCTGAAGGTCTGGGTTGTTCTGAATTTCCAACATTTAAGTAAATAATGAGAACTGAAAACACTATTGAATAAAATATTTTTAAAAAATCTAATTTAATCATAATTTTAATATTGAGTTAACACTGGATATTCAATATTTGTTTTAATTGATTAAACATTTTATCCATTTTCAGACATATTTTCAAAACAACACACAATCTGTTAATTATTCATAAATACTAATCAAAAACTACAGCACATGTATTCAATAATACAGTATGTATTGAATTATATCTCAATTAAAAGTTTGAATAAATTTTAATTATTTTCTAAGGGTTTGTGTTAATTGTCTCCCATTTTCATCACTAATGAGCGCCGCTTTGGATAAGGATTATAGTGTAGGTGAGAATGAAACTGAATATCTGTTTTGAAAATTATATAATAAAACAATTAATACAAAATCTAAACAACAAAAACGGATTACAGATAAAAGGGTTGTCCTCCTCAGTGGTAGAAGACCTCCAATAGTGAAACCATTTGGTAGATCCCGGCTTAAAGTTCTGAAATTCATTAACTGAACGAAAGTTTCCTCATTTGAGTCCACTTTTGCTGAACTGATATCATCTAAAGTGAAGAATAATTTGTCCGATTCATCAAAAAGCAAACCATTTATAAGGCAAGAGATAATGAGTTTGAGTGTCGATCCAAGTGAGTTGAAGAGTAGGTATCGTTTCAACCGATAGTTTTGGAGTTTATCATAATTGGAGAGAATATAGAGTTCAAGCATTATTGTCATCATTGTGTGGGATGTGGTCACTAATTGGGGCTATAATTGTTAAAAAACTAATAATCAATTGATTTATAAAAACATAGTTTTAATACAATTGTCATCCTTTGGCCGAAATCAACAATTATTTGACGGGTTTTCACAAATGATTTCCTAATCTTTGATATATTTTCCGGCGTTTGGTCTAAAATTAGTGAATTTCTTAGCGATTGATAATAATCTGAGAAAAAGAATGACAACTCCATCACAATGAAGGGAAAGACATCTACAGCTGGTTTCACAGATAGCTTATCCAGAACAATTGCAAAATCTGATATCCAACTCTTGGTTCCACTGACGTAAAGGTCAACCATTATATATAAAATATGTGACACAAGTAGTGAAATCCACATTAAAGCCAAAAATCTGTGACATTTTCTGCCTATAATTATTGCAATAAAACAGTTAAACATTGGATTAGTCTTAAAGTAAATTCTGTTTTCAAACCAAATCCAACTTTGAATACAATGTCAAACATATAAATAGCATTGAAATGAAAGAACAGTCCATTGATTACAATCTGAATTATATCCATCATAAGTATGACTGCAATTAAATAATAGGTAAACGACAGCCCCTTCTCCTGCAATATCTTGATCTCCGGCGCTGAGAGCAGATATATTACATAAAGTGAACCGAAAATTAAATACAGAATAATTGCAAAACTCTCCCAACACTTGAGCCATAGATTTGTCTTAATCTGATGGTTATCGTTGACATAGAGTCCACTAAAAGTGATGCCAATTATTCTGTAGTAAAGAATAATTGATTTTGTAGTCAATGACTTCATCACAACAACTAATTATTAAATTACGGTAATTATCAATTTGTGTCAAACTATTGGATTTCAAAACTGTGAACTAAAATGACAAGGAATACAGAATTATAGTAAAATTCTGTTGAATATTCTTTGCAAACACTTTTCGTTAGACACAAAACATTGCATTCAATCAATGAAAAAGTGAATAAAAATTACTTAACAATTGAATGCATAACAAAACGATTAATAAATATTTTTTGAATGTTTTAATGAATATTTAATTCATATTTTTTGTTTGTTTGTTAACAACAATAAGTTATAGTCTTCTCTATAACACAAAACATGCTATACATGTAAACTATTACAATATTTATGACATTTAAATATTTTAGTCATTTTATACACAATACAATTGTAATTTATTTTAATATTTAAATTAATTCAAACATGAATTGACTTTCACTGCAAATGAGTATATTTTTAATTTTTTGTTAATATTTTCATTGAATTTACGCATAAATTGTTTAAACAATACTAAAAGTGAATATAATGTTCATATCTTTGAACACAATTTTAGGATTTTCTGAAATATTTTGAGAATGTGTCTCAAAAATCGTCACATTTTGTCACTAATGAGCACCACTTTGGATAAGGATTATAGTGTAAGTGAGAATGAAACTGAATATCTGTTTTGAAAATTATATAATAAAACAATTAATACAAAACCGAAACAACAAAAACAAATTACAGATAAAAGGGTTGTCCTCCTTAGTGGTAGAAGACCTCCAATAGTGAAACCATTTGGAAGATCCCGGCTTAAAGTCCTGAAATTCATTAATTGAACGCAAGTCTCACTATTTGGTTCATATTTTGATAAACATAAGTCATCTAAAGAGAAGAATATTTTGTCCGATTCATCAAAAACCAAACCATTTATAAGACAAGAAGTTAACAATCCTATTGTGCATTCAATGGCGTTAAAAAGTAGATACTGTTTCATACCCTCGTCAATTGTTTTATCAGTATTTGAAATAATATAAAGTTGAATCATAATTGACATCATTGTGTGGGATGTGGTCACCAATTGGGGCTTTAATTGTTAAAAAACTGGTAATTAATTAATTTATAAAAATATAATTTCAATACAATTGTCATTCTTTGGTCAAAATCAACGATAAATCGACGCGTTTTTACAAACGATTTCATTATATTGAATATGATTTCAGGATTTTTCTCTGAAAGCAGTGATTTTCGTAGCGATTGATAGTACTCTGCGATTAGTAAAGACATCAACAGCACTGTGAAGGGGAAAGCATCTGCAGCCGGCTTTAGAATTATATTGTCTACGATTATAGATAATATCTTGTGCAAGGACATTTCTCCAAAGTATTGAATATAACTTATTATAATTAATATATAACTTAAAAGTTTTAAAATCCACATCAAAGCCAATATTCGACGATATTTTGTGCCTAAAAGTATACAAAAATTAATTAATCTTTCAAATAATCTATATTTAAATTCAGACTCAATTCATATTTGGATAAAATGTCAAACATATAAATAGCATTGAAATGAATGAATAGTCCATTGATTACAATCTTAATGTTAGTCACCATAAGAATGAAACCAATGATATAGTAAGTAAATATCAGTCCTTTTTGGTGCAGTACAATCACCCCCGGATCTAACATCAAAAATATGACATAAGCAGAACCAAGAACCAAATAAAGGAAAATTGCAAATCTTTCCCAATATTTGAGCCAAAGGTTTGACTCAATCTTTTGATTTTCTTTGATGTGTAGACCACAGAAAGTAATACCAATTATTCTGTAGTAAAGTATAATTGATTTGAAAACCAATGACTTTCTCATCACTTGTAATAAAGAATTCATTATTAAATGAATACAAAATTATATCAAACTGTTTATTATTGATAAAAATGAACTAAAATGACATGGATTACAAGTTATAAGTGTTACTAATTCTGAAGTACTTGTGTTACCACAAATATTTTAAAACTAATTAAAGGTAATTAAAAATAAATTATAAATGATTTCATCGCAAAAATCAATAAATTCTTAATTTAAATAATATTTTCATTGTATTTATATTTCTGTCATTTCTGTTGCTAACACTACAGGAATAGCGTTGACTATTAAACATAATTATTGCTTTCAAATAATCTTCATTGATTCTTCTTTCATAAAGTTCAGTGTATATCCCTGCTCAAGTGAAACTCCAGGTGAAAATTTCCTATCAATTAATTGTTCAATAGATTTGTGTTTTATTTAACAGCAGTGTTGACAATCAGTTGCTATACATATATCTTAAATATAATCTGTATAACAATTTAATTAAAATAAAATTAACTATTTATATTTCAAAATACATTAACTAAGTAATGATATTTTATCAGGATAACTTTAACTTATTAACATTACTAAATATTTTTAATTAAAAAGAAATTGAATGACAAATTTATTTCAATTAAAATAAGTTTATATAGTTTTTGTAAATATTGCTAATGATTTGAAAGATTAACAAATATTTAAACATTATTAGCATTGAATATAAGATTGAAATTTTGTTGCAATTTAAGCCACTGTTGCCTTCACTTGGAACTGCTTTGCAATAAGATTACACTATAGGTTAGGATAAAACCAATAATCTATAGAAAAATGTTTAATTAATTGATAATTAAAATCAATTAATATTTTACTGAAAGAAGTGTTGTCTTCTTAAGCGGTAAAAGACCTCCAATTGTAAACCCATTTGTCATATCTCTGGTAAGAGTCCGAAAAGTAATCAATTCTTTGAATGTCTTTTCACTCAATTCCAGGTCTTTTATATCATCCAAAGTGAGAAACAATTTGTCTGTTTTGTCGTGAAGTCTACCATTGATTATACAGATGAGTACCAGTTTGAATGCACAGGCGATTGAATTAAACAATAGATATTCTTGTGTCACTTGAATCCGAATCCTTTTGCAATTGATAATATAGATCTCAAACATCAGGGTCAACATTATCTGGAATACTGTTACGACTTGAGGCTAAAAAGCAATCAATTATTAAAACAATTGATTTGAAAATAAAATTTGATTACAATTGTCATCCAATCATCAAATCTGACGATAAGTTTACGCATTTTGACAAATGATTGTCTGGTTTTGAATATCATTTGATGTGTTTTATCATTATTTAAATTGTTTATAAGATTTTGATAATAATCTGCAAACGAGAGGGCAATTGCAAGGTTTAAAAACATAAACGACTCAAATGCAGGTTTGGCCAACATTTTATCTAATGTCATCGCAGATATAGATGTAATACTTAGCACTTTTCTCGTCATAAGATTAAATACTAACAAAATTACACGACTTATAGTCATTGCCACGAATATTGATAGCAAGAACATTCCATTTCTTTTACCTGTGATTAACAAAGTAATGCTTAAATTAAACCAAATTTATTCATTGAGTGCTTTCAAACCCATTCCGTATTTATTGAGTGTTTCAATCATCTGAAAGCCTCTGAACTGAAGGAACAATAGATTGAAAATAATCTGTAAGATTTCCATCGATATTATGGATCCATACAAATAGTATGAGAAATAAAAATCCTCTTCCAATAAATATTTCATTTCATCCCGGAGCATTAACATTATAACATAATAGTAGCCCAGGGTAGAATAAACTATTAATTTAAAATAACTATAATAACTGAGATATTTATTAGTAGTTAATTGGTTTTTATTATTCAACACAAGACCACCGAAAGTAATGCCAATCAGTCTGTAATACCAAATGACAAAGTTTGGTATGAAATACCTCTTTGTGTCCACTTTTGGGCTAAATATTGATAACATTTTCAATATTTTCAAAGTCTTTGAAAGTGTTATCAAAAAACACAGAATATTCTGTTTTCTAGACATTAATAAACCGATCAATAGATTAAACAAATGTTTTGTTTGATTTCGTTTTTAATAACATTTAATACATTTGTCAACAAATATGTAAATTCAATTATAAATATAATTAATATTGATTTTGTGTTAAATACCTGTGCGTTTCGACGACAAGAAAAGTACAAATAATATTAATTTTGAATTCATAGGACTGAAGGAGTGATTCACAAGAATTTTATTGTATTTTAAGGATATATAGAAATATTTTGAATACAATTATTAGACAATAAAAATAAATATAAATTAAATTCTTATAAATGTATTAAACATTTAAAACATTAAATTAATTACAAATTTCAATATCTGTTGATTTCATTCAATACTATTCATACAATTTGCGCAAACAGTGGACTGATTGTGGTTTTGTTCAGAAGCCATGAATTTATTCAAAAGATTATTATATTTTGCTTTCATTGAAACGATTTCATTCAATAGATCTTTGATTTTGGATTTGTTTATCACATCTGAACTCAAATCAAAGTTAATTCGGTTTAAAATGATTTTATTAATGGCTTTACTGTTGATATAAATCAACGACTCATTCAACCAATCAATGAAGAAATCTCTTTCAGCACTTGCAGTAAAGTTGATGAACACTGTTATGTAGTGATTGATAAGATCTATGAATAAAAAGTTATAATAATTAGTAAAATGTAATCAAAATTAATGACAAAATTAAATACTTTGTGACTGAATATCAAAGTGAATATCATCGACATCTTGTAAAATATCTTTCAGTATATCATTTGTCATTTGGTTTGGTTTAATGAAGACTCTGAGGAAGTGGTGGTCGCCGAAGAAGTAATCAACTCTTTCCATGTCTCTGAACTCCACTTTAATATACAATTCATACTCTTTTCCATTGATTTCAATGCAAACTCTCTTCAGTTCAATGCTATCGCTATTCCAATAGACTTCTTCAGCTCTGCTCTGATAGTTGCCAATCAATACCACTGTTTTGTTTAATTGGATTTGCATTTCCTTCAAATAAATCTCCGGCTCAGGGCCTACCAGTGCCACAGCTCTCAGGTTTGATTCATTTGAAGCAGACATTTGGCCAGAGATTTAGATTTAGTTGAATACCAATTAAATAAAATAATTATAACAAACGTATAACTGACTGATCAGAGAGATATATGTCTCAGTAATGAAATACACCCTTATTTGAAGAATTTTGTATACCTGTGCAAAGGTTTATCGACTCAGACACTGGGTATTAAAAATTTAATGATATTTTCATAATTTCAACTCATTTTACATTAGATTTGATAAGAGTTTGAATAGTAATGAAAACTATTATTAATATTGACTTTTTGTTTCAAAACTAGAAATTGAATGAATTTTTCCGATAAATAACTACAACTTTGAGTTAACTTCAAGTGTAAGAGAAAGTAAACTCAATATTCATTAATGAGATAAAGATTTCAATAAAAAATATTTTATTTATTTTAGTTTTAATCAAAAATTCAATTAAAATACAAATATTTTTGAGTCAATCAAAGACTTTGAATAAAAGATTTGACAATTTTATGCATAAAATAGATTTGAAAACACTTTTCATTTAAATTCATTCAGAATCAGTGAAAATGAGTGAAAATTTCTGTCCATTTGTCAAAAAAATATTCATAAACTCTAAACAAAACAATTATTTTCACAAAATATAGTGATTTTTGATTCAAATTTGAAAACAAATGAAAGAAAAATTAAGAAATTGTTGTAAAATCAAAACAAAAGTCAAATAAAAATGTATTACAAAAAGAGATTAATTAAAAGTCCAAAAATAAATACAATATTTGACCGAAAGCTCGAAAAATTGAAAATCCGATGAAAATTGAAACAAATTTTTATGATTTTATGTCAAAAATAGATTAAAATTTAAATAAAATATTCCTAAAAACGAGTTTATGTTTGAGTATTAACCACTTCTTCGTACTTAGGGGGCGGACAGTCTTCATAGGGCGGCGGCAGGTCTTTCCCACTGTTGGCCATCCCTTCACCACTGGAGGCGTTGGTCGGATTCATAACGAATGGTATATTAACAGTCATTTGCGGTGTCGGCGACTGATAAACAACAACAGTAGTGAACGGCTGAGAACTTTGGACAGTCGTCTGCACGCGTGCTCTCAATTGGTTTTGTTGTTTCTCTCTAATCATTGCCGAAAAGGCAAACGAAAGCAAAACAATGGATAAGAAGTATAGCAAAGAAAACGTCGAGTTTTGCGATCTCTCGGTGCGACTGAAGATCGCCAGCAGTAGTAGTATTAGTGTTACGGAGCCGGTGGTCATCAACAGTGGCCGGGACTCTATCACAGCACCGATAACTCCTAATACGAAATTAGATTCTGAAACAAATGACAAAAACAATTGATTAGTGTTTTTGTAATTCAAAAGTCCATTGATTTGTATATTATTTGTGAAATAAATGAAACATTTTTTTCAAATAAATTTCAATTCAATTGTATTTTTGACTCAAAATTCATGAAAAATGTGTTTTTTGTGCAATTTTTTGCTAAAAATCTGTTTTCGTTAATTGATTTTCATTATACGATTGAGTATTAGATGAAAGGTTAGATAAAAATTGCATAAAATATGCATTACTTTTGGTTTTAATAATTAAATAATAATAAAAAATTTAATATAAAATATCAGACAATGTATTGAATGACAAGTGTTTTGACGTCAATTCAAATGAAATGCAAAATTGATTTGAAATTCAAAATAAGTGTAAAAATGGTTTCAATTTTTGATTTAACGGTAAATGAAATCAAAAATTGTGATCAAAATCAAGGATTTTATACAAAGTATTGAATTAATGGCACAAAAAAGGGTCGGTTTTGCTATCAATTCAATTGTTTTCAGATATAAGGGGGAAAACTGTGTAAAACCCAACACAAAAAGGGGTTTAATTTGAAAACCCGACTAAACAGGGGGTAAAACGATCGCACATATGGTAATGAAGGAAAACAGTGACTTTTAAGGGGGTTTTTATGTGAAAAAAATAATTACCGACTAATAATATAAAGACAATAATAATTGAGTCAAAGTGTTGGCCAATCAGTAAAATACCAAAACTGAGACCAATTATGACCAAAGAGTTTAAGATAATTAACGATATCTTCGCTAATCTGTGGCCAAATGTGATGTCGTTTGCCATCACTTCCAGTGGTTTTGCACTTCAATTGTATTTCACATTAAATTGATTACAATTTTTGGCTACAAATCAGTGATTAATAGCCAAAACTAAAATCACTTTTCAATTATAAATTGTTTACAAAATATTTGTCACAAAAAAGACATAAAATTAATTGAAATTAAAATTAAATGTAAAAACAATTTAATTGTGTTTTCAATGACAGGCAATGAAATCAAACATAAGATTATATGAAATCAACTTTTTTGTTGTGAAAAACAGAGTTAAGACTAAAACACAACTCATTTAATGGCAATCATTGATTGAATTATTTATTTATTTGAAATAATTATTTTTAATATTGATTTTAATGATGGTTACTTTATCAATTAAATTATCATGATCAATTATCATGATAAATGATTAGTGGCAAATTAAGGTTAATCATTATTTGTATTGAGATTATACTGTATTAATTACTGACGTCATAAATATCAAGGAAACTGAAACTGAAATGCATTTTTTGATATAAATTACGTCAATTGATATTTTATTATTGTTTCTTATATTAATATAAACAAGGATAATATGTTTACATGTTAATAAAGTGACATAACCTTGATTAATTTCCTGTTTTATAATAATCACTTCAACGTAAAACAGTCATAAAATTATTTTTACATTTTTAGCGATCATTTATAATTTGATTAAATATTTATGATAACATAATTTTTTTATTATATAATCAAGCTAGGCTAATTTCGTTTAAAATTTGATAGGAACCTTGTATCTATATTAAAAATTATCAATATTAATCAATTTACCCAAGAATACGATAAATGATACAAATAATGTGTGATTCCAATGAACCAGGCCAGAATGCCAATCAACACCAAGACCAAATATGATCGCGGTAAAATTTATAATTATAAGCAGTCTTTTCATCAATTTATAATTAAATCTCTTTGTAATAGAAAATGATAAACAGGAGCAATTCATACACGAACTGTTCATGTTCAGTTTTGTTGAATTAATAAACTAAACTAAACTGAGTCTAAACTATATATCCAATGAAACACTGAAAACTAATTTCACTTTATATTGTAATCATTGTTTATATATTACGTAATAAAATCCCCGAAATCTTTTATATGATCAAGATTATTTTTATTTTATAAAGAGATTTGACTTTATAAAAAGCATTTACACTTTTGATATTAAAAAGTGTTTATAAATGATAGCAAGGTAAAATAATTATTAAATTATTTTATTTAAATAATATAAATATTTTTGAGCTTATATTCCGAGTGAATGTCAAAAGATGTCAACATTTAAGACATTTTAAGTGAATATTCTTTGAACAAAATGTGAACACAATTCACAAGAAATTATTGATTTATTTTTAAAACCAAAACAAAAATGAGTTTATTTTTAAATTCTGATTAAATAAGTGATAAAATTGTGAAATATTTTTATTTCAATACTTACCTATCATTAAGAAAAATAATATAAGCAATTCATTTTTGATGTTAAAATATTTCCAAAACACCAAGTACCAATCAATTTTAAAACTAATTAACATGGAGGATATATTTAATAAAATTAATATTATCTTCATTAATTGATAGTGAATATACTCCTCTGCCATGATTGAATGTACAAGCTAAAATAGATATTCCTTATATTTTATTCATATTAAACTAGACAGGTACAGAATAAGTGCAAACAACAACAATCCATACATAAGCAATGTCATTCTATAATAGTAAAGAATATCTTATTTAGTAATTAGTAATACTGTAATGAAATATAATTTATCTAGATCTAAATATAGTCTAGATCATTTAAAATAAAACAATTGTTTGGTAACAAAATTATGAAATATATTTATAGCAACACTAACCTAGACTTAAGAAAAATCCCAAGTCCATTTCATTTTTGATATCAAGATTCAAAAACACCAAAATATTAATTGACATGGATGTTACTGTCATTAAAATTAATGCTGTTTTCACTATTCTATAGTACATATTTTCTCTTGTCATAATTTAATATCTGTACAAGCTAAGATAAATAACTAACTATCTTATTAATTTTATTAAAATTAAACTGGACTTGGTGCAGAATATGTGTAAACTACAACAAACCAAACATAAGAAATGTCATTCAATGGCAGTACAGAATATCTTATGTTTTTTGACGTAACGTCTGTTTGCAAATGACGTCAAATCTCATTCTGTATTTGGTTTACCAAGATCTTATTTGTTAGTTAGTAATCATGTAATCTAAATTATTTACAAATAATAGATTAAAACTTTAAAATAAAACTATTATTAAAATATTTTCATTTGTAAATAAATAGCTTAGAAATTGAACCAGGGTGTCAAAGTATTAATAATTATTCTATTGCAGGCATCTAAGAGTTAATAAGCAATTCTAGTACTAAAATTAAAATGACAATATACTGTAATTATGATCAAGGTTATATAATGAAGGTTTAAATATTACTTCTCTAGCTTATATAATTTAATTTTATAGTGTGTACTTGTTATTTCAAATAAACGACAAATTGTTTTATTTTTTATATATTCTTGGAATTATTAATAAAAAAGTTATCATTCATTGCATAAGAATTAAATGAAATAACAAAACACTTGAAAAACGTTGTGAAAGAATATTTCAATTCAATTGTCAATCGTTTTTAATGTTAAGACTATTTTAATATTTATTTTCCCAAAGGATTTGTCGTTTGTCTGCAAATTGAAGATTACTTTTATTTTTAATACACTTTTATTGAATAGATTTCACATTTTAAGTGTAAAAGGATTTGAAAAAATGTTATTTTCAGAGTATAGACAAAGATTTGACTGATTTTTTCATTTATTATATATTTGTTATACATATGCGAAATGACGTTATGAAAGCATCCGTTTATTTATTTTATTGAAAACCAATTTATTTAACAAATAATTGACTAAAACCTGATTTGTTTGACAGAAGAGGCCATTCATTGCATTCATATATAAATCACAAAACTTTTCAATTATTGTTTAAAACTTTAAAACAATTTATTAAAAGAAATCTGTTTTTTGATTAAAAATATATAAATTTCTTTCATTTATAATAGTTTTGTTCAAATAACACAATGAAATCAATTGTGAAAATAATATTTCTTTTAAGTTTAGTTGTCTTAATCAAAGCACAAGCGGATGAGGAGTCCGGTCAGGACACCCGTCCTATCAGAAGACGAAATCCATTTGGATTTTTGTCCAAAAATCCTGTGGAAAGCATTGGTAAGTCTTATATGATTTGCTATAACAACAAAAAAGTTTGAATTATCTGAACATCTCCTAAACATAAGCAAAAAGAGTTGGGGATCGGGTGCGGGAGAGCTCAGATAGACTGAGAGATAACTTCAGGAATATCATAGATGAAGTGAAAACGCGTACAAATACTCTGTTTGCAAACACCTTGTCTCAGGTGAAGACAATGAAGGCAGAGGTGAAGAAAGCCCGAGCCAGGCAGGCAGAGCTCATTAAGGAACTCAAGTTACTCGACAATCAGATCCAAGAAGTGAATCAGACATTCATTGACACTAAAATGAACGCAAAAACTGATTTACAAAATGAAAAGTATATTATTGTGAAACAAATTGAGAGCACAGGTAGTGATGATAGCACTGCCAAAACTGAATTGGAGGACACGGCCAACGATATTGATAAGAAGATTAAAGAAGTGGATGGACTTATTTTGGGCCCTGACCCAAGGGGGTTGGGAGATGGCTATGGAAGACATTTGTAAGGGTTTGGGCATTAATATAAGCATTTGTTTAATTAATTCATTGAATCTAAACAAAGCATTGATTAATAAGTTATATTTGTTTTGTAATTATTGTCTTATATTTCAATCAATTTTAAACAATATTTTAAATTTAATGACAAATAAAATCAAATAATAATTAAAAGTTTTCTTATATTTCATTCAATTATTAAATAAAATGTCAGAAAATTATTTTTATATTATTGTCAATACCTTTCCGATTATGACAACCCTTTTAATCAAATACAATAACATTGAAATTAATTCTGGATTTGTTTTACAAAATAATTTATTAAACAATTGATTCAAAGTTTAACACAAACTCTCGTTATGATGAGGACAGTAGACAATTGGCGTTACATTAGTTGAACACAAGTTATTAGAGGTTTGTTTGAAATTGTTTTTTATATAAACGATAAAAATAACTGAAAATAAAATCATAATTAAGTGAACTATAAATAGATTTGTTTTAATTAAGTTAATAAACAGTAAACCAATCAATACATTGATTATTGTTGTCATTATACAAATACAGGGCTTTTCACGGATGACACCAATCATTGCAATCACTTGAGTGGCGACAACAGAGAAGAATATAATGTTTGCCACAACTGATGAAAAGTCATTATAGATGTAGTCATTTAAGTCCCGGTTATCGGAGCACAGGTTCTCACACGAGTCGTAAAACGCTATAATTGTGGACAGCTTTGCGCCAAACAATAGCATTGATATAAAGCCGTTGACTAACAAAATCAAAATTATTATCAAATGTAAAACAATTAAAATAATTTTAATGCACTTAAAATTGATGTCCAATTCGTTTGACATCTTATTAAAGCACCTGAAGGTGTGTTTATGGTTTATGACACACTGGTTATGAAATATTTACACTTGAAATGAACCCGATTTTACACAAGTAATAGACATATTGTGGTAACAATTAAAACAAAATAGTATTTTAAGGGGTATTTCAGTCTATAATTAGATTTGTTTCGCTTCTATTCAATGACTTTAGACTTTGTTTTTGTTACAAATATTATATAAGAATTTTCACAACTTTTTGGATAAAATCCAAACTTTTTTTCAGTCATTTTCTGCTAAAAAAAAGTTTCAAACGTTTCTCTACTTAAAGTTTGGCAAAGTTTAAAGGGCTTTCACTTTGAATATAAACAATGTCAATTTAAGAAGTCTTTGAACATTAGGTTTGATTCAAACTTTTGAATTTGCTTTAAATTTCTAATTATAGCGAAACTATTGTTTAATTTATATAATATTCATAAAGAAATCAATGAATAAATAATTATTTATGTTTTCATAACTCTATTGAAACAAAAGGATCTTTGAATTACTTTATAAAAACAATAATTTCTTGGATTTGATCCAAACTTTTTGAATCTAATTAACGGATCTATTGATGAGATAATGGGTTTGTTTTCTAAGAATCAGTTTTGAATCAAATCTTTTGATAAATATTTTTGAAACAAATATTTTTAGTCAAAAATGTTATAAATATAATAAATTGAAAAACAATTTTCACATTAAAGTTGTTCACAGAATATATCCGATGAAAGCATTTCATAACTAATAAGGTTTTGTAAATTGAATTTTATAAACAAAATATCAATTAATGAGAAAATAATTATCAAAAACTGAATTATTATTAAATTTGTATTCAAAGCGGAATTACTAATCAGAAACACAAACACCAGTGTCATTACAAATGTAGTGAAAATCAATTTTTTTAAATGTTTATAAACAACACTAAAAACTAAAACAATTTGATTAATAATATATAAAATAATTATAAAATTTTCACTCAAATATGTGTTAAATATTTGCTCCAAAAATACAGATTTGTTATAAAAATACTTGAATTTATTGTTTGAAAAAATAAACGTTTTAATGAATTCATACTTTTCTGACAACAAGTTTTGAACACAACTTATAATTAAAATTAAATTCAAAACAATTATCAAAAACTTTATTATTTTAAAAATTAAATAACTTTTGTCAAACATTTTATAATCAGATTAAACACCAGAATATTCTGTTGAATGAGTGAAACACAGAATTTTTGTGCAAAAGAAAATCTGTTTAATAATAATAAACACAACTTTTGTTTATATAAAAAGTTTATTTCAAAATAAATTTCTTTTCGCTTTAAATAGTTATTCAAAGAAATGTCAAATAAATTGTGAAAAGAGTTTCCATTTTTTTAACCTAATTAATCATGTGGCATTTTATATTTGCTTGTCAAATCTAATTCTTTGGTGTAACTTGGTGACTTCTATCTCAGGTGTCTGACAATACTTTTCCTTAATTAATTAGGATATCATTAATGATCTCTTCATTTGAGATAAGGTTCACATATTTTTTACCCAAAAACTGAGCGATTGTTTCAATACTTTGTTTGACAACTCTTTTCATCTCTTCGTAGACTAAGTTCTGTTTATTCCTACAGTGAATCCAATATTGTTTAACTTGGGTTTAGTAACAATAGTTTTGATATATTTGAAAATTTAATACAGTTCAAATATTAAATTATATTCAAGGTAAGATAACTGAAATCTAAGACTATTACAACTCTTTAACAGTTTTCACACTTAATAGACAACATTTAACTTTTTTCTTGACGAGAGAAGTTATATCTATGCAGTTGTGTATTTTAAATATCAATAAATAATAAAATAAACAAGCTCATTTTAACAACAAATATTCTATTTCATTTAATCAATAATAAAATGTCATTATTTTTACAACAAAAAAATTTAAATAAAATATTTACAAATAATTATGCAATTAATGAAATTTAAATAAACGAAATAATTGATGAAATTGATCAAGCACAGATATTCCATCGGCTTTATTCAATATTCCCCTAAAGTCTGCGGCAATTGGTTTGAGAAGTGAACGGAATTTCTGTTTGAGTTCTGAAACACATTCAACTGATGTTGAGTTTGAGATGTTATACACATTTGATGTAAATTATTGTTGATTACAATTGTGTAGACAATAGTCAAACAGATTTGCATTAAAATAATTATAAATATATTTGTAGTCAATTTGAAAATAAATATAATCAACAAAAGTGTTGTTATAATAGTTGTGACAATGAGTTGATTGAAACGATAAGCAGTTATCGCATAAATCGCTATCAAATGATTGCAACAATAGACGAGTATTAGAGTCACAGAAAGTATAATAAAATTAATACTATTTTTATCATCACTTGATTGCCAGTCAAACACCTGTGCCCGCAATAAACCAATGATTAGTGCAATCACTAAACATATTGTTATTATTAATACATTGAAGAATATTAACAACACTTTCAAACATTCAATCAGTATTTGAATCAATGATTTTTGACTATCGGTTGTCATGTTTTAAAAGACCCGTTATATTAGACAGACATTAAATTGTGAGACAAATATTGAATTCAAAAGTTTATTTTGAGTCTAAAATAAATGCTTTTATATTTAGCACTGATTTTTGGCTTATAATTGAATGAATTATTCAATTCTTATGTTCTGTTAACTCAACGATCATGTCTTGAATTTGAGATTTTTGGGCTCAAATCCAAAACAGATTTTATTAGTTGTGATAATTGTTAATCACATAACAAGGCTTTGAATAGATTTTCAAACTATAGTATTGACAAAAACTATTAAATTGTGCACAAAATATAAACCAAACCTTTGCTTACAAAACAATAAACATTTGAAATAATGACTTAAATTTATGTTTACTTTTCGTTTGTATTCATTATATAAACAATTTTTTAGTCTTTAAATGCCGTCAAACGTAACACATATTCAGCTATTTTTCAACAATTTGTTTATTTAACTAAATATTTACAACAAATCCATTGACACTATCGACAGTCAGAGCAGATACTAATGTCAATCTAATCTCTACTATTGTATACCATTCCTTCAGGGGCTGTATGTTTCGTAATCATCTTTAGTATTCATTGTTGTATGAGATGTGGCACTGAATACATGGTTAATATTAAAGCAATCATTGCTCGATATCTTCACTATATATACAATGGATGTGATTATAATCAACAATAAATTAAAATACGTTAACAAACAGGGAATCACTTCAATAATCATCGACGGAATGACAATCAATAAAATTGATGTCAAACTTGTTGTTATCATTAATAGAAAGGAGTTTTCAATAAAAACTGCGATTATATTCACTATAAACACAATTAATGCAAAACAATAGACAAGAAGTGACGGAATATTCTTCAGGAATATCAGAGAATTGTCTTTTGGTGTGAAATAGATTAAATCGATAACAGATAAACAGATTATCAGTAGATATAGGATTAGTATTAAGAGTTTTGTTTTGAAAAACTTTGAACATTCATTGAAACACTTCATAATTAATACATTAATTAGATTTCAGTTATTAATAAAATGTATAAATCTTTTAATTTAATTATAAATACTCACAAAAACTAAACTATTTTTCTGAATATTTCTAAAATTTTAATTCAAATTAAAACTAAAGTAAAAAATAATTGCATTTTAAAACTAATTTTATTATTCAGTGGAGAGTTATAACTATTTGACACAACATTATCGCCAAAACTGTTGAAGACTTGTGTTGTGGACTCACTTTACTCTTTCGTATAATTATCTCAAATTGTTTGCAAATATTTGTTTTTGTTTTATATTATATTTTTCATGTCTTTCGTCGAGTGTTTGCTTTTATATTCAATAGAAAACTATTTTTAGACTTAATATTGCATTCATTGAACCAGCAAGGGCAGATTCGTTAAACTCTATTAATTTCAAGTAATAAAATATGACCAAGTTTAAGTTAATTTGTAATTCAGATATGTATTATATGATCTGATTAATTTATATCTGATATAACTAATATATCCGCCATATCTTACAAGGAAATATTAGGCAAAATAATCTATCCAGGGAGATTAATATGCAAAGTAATAATCCATGTATAGACAGATTATTAATGAATTATAAATAATTGTTAGTTTTATTTCTTTGTTTATAATAACAAGGAATGAAATTTCATTAAAACCGATATCAAGACAAACTTAATGTTCTATTGTTTTTGTATTTGAATTGTATATTTCATTCTAATCAATGTAAATCATTGTACCAGGGTAGGAAATAATACCAATACTAATGGGTCTTGGATTTTTAATTGATATTTAAATTCTCAAAAATATTAATTGAAAGTCAATTTGATATTTGATTTGAAGTAAACTCTGTTCAGTATTACGTGATTTTCATAAACCTTTAGTGAAATGATATGATATTTACATCTGTTTTGAAAGTAGTATTAAATTAATTTTGATTGAAAGGTGGATTTGATTCCTATGTAAAATGAAACTGCTTAGAAATTATAAATTCCTGGTTCCTATTAATCCATAAAAAGACTGATAATTATTAATATTATACCCGACAAATAAGCCCATTTCAACTCAACATATCGATAAAATGGGAGTGGGTTTAAGAATTGAGGGATAATATCCAGGAAAGTTTAATAACAATGGACTACCATACCCAGGTTTGACTGTATTTCGTTCAGTAATACTATAGTTTGTCCAGGATAAGAACTCTTCTCTCCCACAGCCATATATTGAGGTTTTTGAATACTTATGAGCACATGATTTGATAAAAATATATTAAACAATAATAATGTTGATTAATTTGATTGGGGGGGGGGGGGTTATTGCACATGCAAATTTAAATTCATAAATTAAAACAAAAATCCCCATTGTAAATATCATGTTAAATCCCCATAGAAAATACCATATAAAATTCCCAGAGTAAATATGGTATAAAATTATAAACAAAAACTAAAATTAAAAAGGTTTAGTCACTAAGGCACTAATGAGCTCTGAGTCGGTAGGACGGGCAGAGTCGCAAGGTGTAACCACTATGCAGTGTCTACCCCTAAAATACTTAATAATTAAACTGATAATGATGAATATTTATAGGGAATATATTTAACCAATTATGTTAAACGTTATTTGTTGTTATCAAACTGCCCAACAATGCTCCCAATTTTAAATGTGTCCCGCTCATTATCTTTGGCTTTAGGTGAGCGATGTTCTTACCGTGGATAAACTATAATAACGCTACCCATTAAAGTAAGTTAGCGCTCACCACTTAATAGTTAAATGCTCTTGATGGGATTCAGCATGCTCAGCAAAGCTAATTATTGTCTGTGCGCGTAGACCTAATCTACAGTTACACAAACAATATTACAACTATTAAATAAGTAGGGTGAATTAAAAATAACGTTATTTGATCGATAGTAAACAAAATGCAGGCAAAACTTCACGACATATACGTTTGGGATTCACCCTGAAACTTCATTAACTGGATTTCACGTGATATCAGCTCCGGTTGCAGTGAGTTATTCAAGATAAAAATAATAAATTCAATTCAATTCATATGAACCTGGTCCACAATAAATTATAACTATATAAATACTATCCTTTTTGAAAGCTCTCAATCCCTGGTCTATGCAATGATAATCATCGATAATAAAAGCAAAATAAATTTATTACAAATAAATTGAAATTTAAAATATTGTTTATTAATTTTGATAAATTAAATAAATAATTAGCCTGGACAATATAAGTATAATATTGTTTTCAATCTAAAGTCAATGTATTGAGTGTTGATTAGAGTTAAATATCAATTCCTCTGTTACTTCTTGCACTCACAGGCGTTGGTTGCGTTGGGTGCGACAGTTTGGCTTTGACCTCTACAGCAGGCTTTAACACGACGGTATCTCCTCTACCGGTGCTAACTCTCTCAGCCAAAACTCAGCCAAACATACTGTTCCGTTTTTACCCCAGTATGTTTATCTGAGTTTTGGCGCAAATGTTTGCATTGTTTTTGTTTATAAAAAATAATTATAATTAAAACAACAGTACTTTTCAGAATCTAATTAATTATAATTTCATAAACTATAAGTGAATATAATGTAATTAAAACTATAAATAATCTAATTAAAACTAATTAAAACTATAAATAATCTAATTAAAACTAATTAAAACTATAAATAATCTAATTAAAACTAATTAAAACTATAA
>JAQGAT010000361.1:0-35813 GCA_034687845.1 Pantelozetes paolii | reverse complement strand
TTATTTAAATATAAAAGCTTTTATACCCCTTAGTGTGAACTCAAACCCATTGAACGACACTTTTCTTTAAGGCATTAAAAACCCTTAAAATAATTCAAACATTAATTCAATTATTCATTGATTTAATTAAATTATTTGAAAATAACATAATAAGGGTTTCAGTGCTTTAATTATAGACATCCAGTGATAATGGGTTTCAATTCAAGGTTTGTTTCATTTAGTCCAACATAGACTTACATAGAGTAGACTTGATTGACACAAATGAATGCTCAGAAATGTAATTAAATTCTGTCAACAAATAGTGAAATATATTTTTGAAAATGTTTTGTTAAATAAATTTGAAAATCAGATCAAATGCTAACGATATTTACAATTAGCACATGATTTGTCATTATATGCCTTCACATTAAAGGGGCTCTAAATTTCATAAAAACAATTTATGAGCAAAAATACCCATTTCTTCGCCAATTATCTCACTATTCTTAGGACTATTAAAGTCAAGGATTATCTAAAATCTAACATAACTTTTAATCTCTTGACGTAAAAGCAAATGAATTGCAAATAATAACTGCAAAAAGTTTTTCTCAAATAATTAAATATCACAACAAAAATGTGTTCACAGATTGAAATTGATTTTTATTTTTAGTCTATTAATTGAATTGAAGTGAAAATCCAAAGTGACTTACAATTGAATAAAACAGATGATTGAAAATGTAATTTACTTTTCAGTTCAATACTTATATTATATCCTTTGGACTAAAATAACAAATTTGTTAAATAAATCAAATAATGCTTTTCCCTGTGCTCTCTCTCTCTCTCTCTCTCTCTCTCTCTCTCTCTCTCTCTCTCTCGCTTGCTTTTCTTGTGACGCTCACTACAAAAATGGTATAAATTTTATTACAAAACGATAGACAAAAATATCTGATAATAAATGAGACGAAATATAATGGCTTTAAAAGAGTGAACATGTCTTCAAAACTATTGATTTTTGTTTCTCTCATATGATATCAGAAATAAAAGCTAACAATAGATCACAATTGAAGTCATTTTTCTTAAGAGTTATAATTCAGATAAAATTGTTTACTATTATTGTTAATAGTTTTCAGTTTTAATCATTTTCTTACAAATTATTGATTGATTTCGGAAACCAATAGTTTAAGTCTTATTTAATACCATTGACGACAACTGGAGGGCAAATGACTTCAATCCCCCTTTGATTTGAAATTTGTGTACATTTTATAGAAAAAGTTCAGAAATGTTATCATGTCTTCAATAGTTGTCAAAATATTTATACCCGGGTTTAAAAGTTATCATACATTTGCTAATTACCAAACCATACCCTCCCTCCCTGAGCGGCATTATCTCTGTTATTAGAGTTTTTATAATTGTTTTATTAAAACATTATTTGTTAGGAAATCAATGAAACCTTTGATTCGTAATAATTATGTTTTTCATACCAATCCCCCACTTTGTGAGCACTGACTGACGACTGACTAAAAGATAAATTGAGAATTGATTGGGTTTTCCCATTAATTGAAGGCAAAAAAGTGGCAAATAGTAGATATAGGGGTAAAATAATTTGTAACTGTATTTACAGAACGGAGAGCACTGTATAACCAACTCATTGATACCTTGATAGGGCTTTAATGATAGACATTGGGACTAACGATACACAAACCAAGTCATGTTGTATTCCATAACATACAAGTGCTTAGTCTGTGCCAGAAATGGTGGGCATTAACTCCGGTGCCAACTATTGATATCTCAGTTGCCTTTAATCGCATTTGCTTTGCCTTTTGGTTAACTCTATTCATAATAAACTCCAATCGTATCTAAAACTGTGGAAAAGAGATCAAACGTTAGACGAGGAGTATAAAGGGGTTTGACTTCAGTTTGGAGTCGATTGACGATTAGGTCGAGTGAAGTGTATTATCTAAATATGCTATGAATGTGTAGACGACTTGACTTATTCATAATACAGGGTATTATTCTTATTCAAGATTTACTATTGGGCACCAGATATGAAAACCGATTGAATGTTATGTCGTTTAGCAAACTATGGCAAAGATATCCAGAATATTCTGTGAATTTTATCGATTGAACTAATTTGGGACTACTTTATGACAATAACTCTGAAGTAGAGTCCAGTGAAACAAGTATTGGATATTTGCTAACATTTGTGTTGAAAGTAAAACAACAGAGAAACCAATTAATAGTGAATTTATTTGTATTTTATTTGAAACGAAGAAAAAATAATTTAAATTAATTATTGAACAGAAAATTAAAGGAAAAACACTTTTAAGACTCAATTGAAAAGAAGTTTTTCATTAACTGCTGAAAATGGGATTACTATTAGTAAATGGCAGGGAATGGTAGGCACTGTGCTGTGCTATCAATTGATTCGGACTCAATCATCTTCATTGATGTTATTTTATGCGCAAATACTTTGTTAGAAACCATTATTAGTGAAGGTATTGAACACAAAAAGTCAAAAGATTTTTCCCTCAAAAGAAAGATTTGGTGACAAAAAGCACAAACTGTTTGAACAAATCAAATGAATTCTCACTTTTGGATTAATTCCAGTCTTTTGTATACATTTTATTAGACTTTTAATTATATTAAACTTTTTTTCTTTCCTTTTTGACTATTATTTAACGAAAAATAAGAAACTCTTTGGTTATTATCATATATTAATTGATTAATCAATTAACTCAACATTTTTTACACTGATTAGTCTGTAATTAATTTAAAACATAAGCGAAAAAACGCTAAAATTGATTATTTTTTTGCGATATTTTAAATAATTATATGTTTTTTTTATTAAAGTTGAAGTCAAGAGAGAAGAAGTAAATGACTTTAAAATTCATTTCAATCTCTCACTCACTTTCACTACTGTTTGCTCTTTGGGATTGATTTTTCATTTCATTATTTGCATAAATAGTTTAATGTTTTAATGAAAAAAAAAACTTTAAGCCATTGAATGAAATATTAATAAATCAAAATCTGATTCAATAATATGTTTCACAATATACTCAAATGTCTACTCATTTCTATTGCATTAAAAATATTTATACTTTTTCTTCGCCTCAAATGAAATACAATTTTAAAGACTTGACTTCAAAAATGAAAATAAGAGCACAAAATCTGAATCAATATTCTCTTGAAATTGATTTAAACTTTGAAACGAGAGAACAGAATATATATATTATATGATATTTCAAAGCCCAGGGATTAGGGATTGGGGTTTATATCAAACATAAGCATAAAAACTATTAAATTCTTATTTATATAAAAAACAAGGTCTGATTTACTGGCCTTAATCTCATACTGTCCTAAATAGTCTGGCTCATTCCTAAATCATTAAATAAAGAATAAATAACAAGAATATGCCTTCACTTAACAAATAAGAAGTTATTTTATATGAAATGAGTAATTAAATGAACCTGGTTTATATAAGCCAATTATAAATGTGAGGTTATTGGAAAGTTGTCAAGTGTGATTGATGATTTTAATTTATATCTAAGTTAACATTGCTTTGAAAAATATTAGTAATTGAAATGTTTTGGTACAAAATCAAACACAACTTAATTGTGTTTTGAGGGGACAGGCGTACAAACTATATAGTATCTGAGGTTAAACTAAAATTTGCTGAATTAAAATAAAAAGTCTTTACTTTTAGTGTTTGTGTAATAAATTGAAATATCATTTCCCAAAAAAACTGTTTGTAATTATCTTTCACTCAATTTTATATAAAAAATCATTAAACCCTAAGAAACCAAAACTTGTGATAAAAATAATGAAATAATATTTTTAATATTAATTTCATATACATTGCACATGAATTCAGTGTTTCAAATGACATTGATAACTAATATTAGCCATTTTTGTGGGAAAACTTTCATTTGTTGTCAATAACTTATGCAATAATTCCTATCCGTTTCGCCCAATCATTACAACATTAATCAAAACCATTAGAAGACATATTAAATGAATTTATTTTCAATGCATTCAATCAATAATACAATACATTATGTACTGAAGACTCACATCATATAATATATACAATAGTATTCTTTCACTTATTTTTATTCCCATTATATTTACACTATTTTTGGCCAAAGATTTGGTATTTATATTGATTTCTATTAATAATTATGTTTTGATACTATATTTGTAATTAATATCAATCAATAAATAGTGTATAAGAAATAAAATACATTATATTTGAGTAATAATTATAAGAATTATTGGATTTTTTGGTCAAATTTCTGTCAATTCTGGTTCTGAAAGGAGTTTAGGAATAAAATGATTCGTATTTTCAACTTAAATGTATTTATTTCTTATTGAATCAACATTTTTTGACATAATATCGCAAATCCCTGTAAAAGACAATTCGCGCACAAGTATTGCATTTTTGATATGCTTTTGATGTTTGAATAAAAGATTGTTTGATTGAAGGACTGAACTCAATATCAAATTGAATGTAAACTAAATTATTATTCTTTGGTTTCTTAATAATTTTGGGTACAAATAATAGACTAGAATAAATTAACCATGCTCATATTCAATATTAATTAATAATTGTTTAAATAACACTAAACCCTGTAATTCCACTGCAATTGAATGCAAAACATAATGTAATTCAAGAGATTTTCTTTGAGTTGAATCGACTGTAATATTAATACATTTTTTTTGGTGATGTGATGACAGACTAAAAGCCCAGTGCTATCACTGCAACAAAAATAGCAAAAGAGGAATATATTATCCAATTTTGTGAATAAATTTCCTCTTTTGTCTCAAACACTGTCGATAACTGACAAACATTTGTTTTAAGTAATTATAATTCAATTTTCAATAAACATTTGAATGATTTTAATGAAAGACAACTGAAACTAAACTAAACGCTGACTTGAAATCAAATTATTTGTCAGATTATAATGGATTGGATTTATTATTGAGATGTTTTCGGATGACTATCTATATATCTATTACTATAAGTAGACTTCTGTTGAAAGACATGAAGACATGACTTGAGATAAACTGCAAAACATTTCTTATCGCAAAATATATCCATTGCTTTCAATAATAGAGTGGAAAAGAAATAATAGGAATAAGAAAAACAAGAGAACATCTCATTGATGGTCCCATTACTGGGGTTTTGGCACAGTATGTCTGTTATAGATATTGAAGGTCTAACAGAATCAATGAAATCCTGATTACCTCAAGAATATCGCATATTATAAGCAAAACATAAGACAAATCAAAGTTTATGTCTATTTTTAGTTAATAAACAGTTTTCTTGAATAAAAAAATCAATTGATTTAAAGCCTATTGAAATCAAACCCCTATTCAGATGAAGCCCTTATTGAAACCAAAACCCGGGACAGGATTTAGTAAACCATTGCTTTTTGCCCTGAATTGCATATTTATGGCAAAATTCTTTGCAAATCTTTAATCTATTTTATACACAATAAATACATGTCTTTGAAGTTTAGGTCTATTTTTGAACCAAAAAAGTTGACAGAAAATACAAATTCTTGTTTCGTTTTAACATAAAATATATTTTCATATTTGGTTTACATAAACAATATATAATATATAAAGTCATAAAATATTGAATACATTTTTTTCGACTCAAAAAATTTCGTTTCAATGGTTTTATTCAAGAATTTTATTATCAAAGAAAAGGATTTTTATTAATGTTTAATGATTTTCAGTAATAATTATTTCAATAGTTTTTTATTCAATCCTTTAGTGTTTTAACTATTAATGCATTCATTTTAATATAAATTAATGTTTAAATCATAATAAATGAGTGATTCGTTTGGAAACCCAATAACAAAGTCTGAGAGTATTTTTTATATGTTATAAAAATCAATTTCAATACTCAAACAATTGCCACAAAATTAGAGGCACAGGAAAAAAATTCAATATTATATAAGCAAACAAAACGATTGCAAATATTTGTGATTTATATTGAATTCACATTTTTCTGTCAATTTTTTTGTTCAGAAAATAAGTCTCAGTTTGTATTCAAATAAAATAAATTTATATTCAGTTAGAGATGAGAAAACTTACACTCATTTCGTGTTTTTCGCTGTTTTTCAACAAAAATTAGTTTTAAATATGTTTAAAAACGCAAAGAAATTCATAACATATCACTTAAAACTCAACATTTAAAACATCAATCAATTAATTGATGGGGTATTGAAAATAAACGCCAATACACTAACGCCTGGGCCTCAAAGTTATGCATGAAATATGAGAGATGAGTGAAATCATAATCCATTGTATATTTAGTCTAACTTACAATACAATGATGATTCACAGGAAGTAAATACCAGAGCTTTACAGTAGTGATAGTGTATTCAAAATGCGTACATAGAGTGAAATCGATGACATCCCTGCGCTTCTCATTCTTGGGCTTATATTGAAGAAATGAATAGTGAATATAAGAGATGATGAGAAGCACAGAATCAAACCCTAAGTCATTGCCATAGACTTTGCAATCCATTGCCTATGACTTAAGTTTTTATTATAAAATTTTCAATCGATAACAACTCTTGTCAACCAAAACACACATGGATTTAGACCGACATTACATCAAAACCAAATGTCCACTCATTACTGATAATTCAATTGACGACTGCTATGAATCCTTAAAATTATAACATTGTATAAAGTTTTATGATTTGAAGGAAAACATAATTAAATTCAATCAAACCTTTATTGAAATTTTTATATTATTATTAAATTATCTGAAAATGTAATCAAAAATAATTTCATTGAAACTTATATTTTGTAAAAAAGATTTATTTTCTTTTATTGGACTAATATTTAGTCGAAAAATATTTTTAATTGAATTTTTAATCAATGGCTAAAAATCCATAGCTTTTGCACAACACTTGCAAAAAAGCTAACAATACTTTCCGTCGATTATTGACTGAATTTGATGTGAACTTAGATTTAATTAACTTTTTTTATTGTTGAAAAATTTGGTCTAAAAATAAATTTGAACACAATTTCTGGAAACATGTTTTAAACCCCAAAACTTTATTTACTGTTTATATTAGTCTTAGTTTTCCTTATATTTCCGATGTTTTAACATTATTTTCGTAACAGTTTTGCAAATATTGTTTCAATAGTTATCTCAAGTGGACATCAAATCCTTTGATTCAACAATTTGTCTAAAATATTGATATATAAAGTCTCAGCTATTTTGAGTTATAGCACCAGTATATCAAAAATATAATTTAGATAAAGATTTCTATTACTGCTATTGAATGACATAAATGACAATAAAGTAATGAAAATCTTATAATTTTTTATCAATTCTTATCCTTTTGTTGAATACCAGGGCTCTTAAGGGCATTAAGTACTGAATTAGGGTCAGTCAACGAATTGACACATTTCTTGTAATTCAGTTATAATTTGCTAAATAATAGATGAAATCAGAAATTAATGTTTTATCAAATTATTAAAAACCTTATGAAAACATAAATCATATTAAAAAAAAATAGTTAAACAAAATGTATATTAAATGTGAAAATGTTTTGCAACTAAGAGTTAACTTGCTAATCTGTCAATCAATTATCTGAAATCTAATAATAGATATGAACTTTAATTTTTATAGTTTTATTTAAAGTCGTTTGCAATTAAAACAAATGAATATTTTTGGAAACATTAATGCATTTCTGAGAAAATTCAAACATAAAATCAAATATATTTAAAGCGCTGTCTATTCATTGCAAAACCTCTACCTGTGTTACACACTTCACTAAATACAGAGTGAATTGAAATTTTCAAATAATTGTTGTTTCAGTTATTTGAAGGCATTATAAACAAGGAAGTAATCACACGGAATGGCTATCAAATGGACGGGCGATCAAAGTGTCTAAAAAACAATCTCAAAATTGTTAAAACTATTTAAAGCTAGAAAAAGGGGAAAAACACTTAAGTATTTCAGAAAATATTTAATAAATACCCCTTCTATTAAATTTAACTGATACCCGGGCTATCCCTCATTTAACTGATGAGTTAATTGTAAAGAAACAAAGAAAAGGTTTATTATATTTCAAACAAAAACATTGAGTGAATGAAACATTTTTTCAAACAAAACATTACTTCAAAAGTCCTTATCTTAAAAATCGTTAGATTTGAACAAATCTTAACTCAAAAATATGTGATTATTTTCTTCACTAACTTTTCAAGACTTGCAATGTTTTCAAATAAATTGATTTAATAGCAAACTGTTTTGATTGAACGCACCAGCAAATACACCCAACCATTTGAATACTCTATAAATGCCCCTTAGAAATTGGTGGGTGTGGATCATTTTATATTTTACAAATTAACGAAACGATTAAAATGTCATTTCAATAAATAATTGAATTGTTTGACAGTAATTTCAAAACTGAACACAGATTTTGTGAATTTATATACAAATTAATGATTTTAAAAAAAAGTTTAATAAAAATAGGACTTAATTTAAACGGCATATCAAAGGCCGGGCATTACTTTCAGTAATGAATATCCTATGACCGAAATATCTCGACATTTAATTAGATTTTAAGCTTTCATTTTCAGTCTTCAATCATTGATCTGATAACGAGTGCTCGCGTTTAAGATCTATTGAGACAAACGCCCGAAGCTTTTGGCACTCAATATGAATAAAACCTTTTTTATTATTAGATTTGTTCACAAAAATCATATATTATTTTGTTTGTTGTATAAAATTAATTGAATAAAGAAAACAAAAATATTGTTAAACAGTGTTTATAGCAGTAAATAATTAAATAACTGTTTATGACTTTTAATGACTTTATATCAGTGTCTAATTGAATGCTTATTTTAGTGAAGTCAACCCTGAAATTCAGGGGTAAATTGTATTAATTGATTACTATTTTATTACTCAATAAAACAACATTCAAATTAACCAAAACTCAAATTTTATAGTGATTTCCCAAAAGATATCAATATTTGTGAATACAAAATGTGAAAACCATTTCATTTAATCCAATATTATTTGATTGTATGTAATGAACATATGATTCACTTTATTAAATGCAAAGCAATTTCAAATGGATTTAAAGATTTTTATGACTTTTCCTCTCGTTTTAAGTGTTTTCTCATAATTCAAATCCAAAATTCAATTTTAAGTTTTAGAAAGTGTTTTGAAATATTCATTGAAAAAACAGCTTTTATTGACTGAAATCCTAATCTTTTTTGATCTCATTTATAGGAAATTCAAACCTAAAATCACTTTTTCTCATATAAAATGATTTTCAGTTTGAAGATTGGATTTAATTTGATTGCGAAACAAAAATCAAATCTATATTTTTGATGGTTTGAACTCAAAACACACAACTGTTTGATAAAAAAGACTAATTTATTGTAAAAAATAATTTTTAATTTAAATAAAAAGCAATTTTATTATTATTTTTAATCATTTGCTAAAATATATTTGAAATTTCCAAAAACTTTGAATAATATTTTCATTATATATATCTCTTTAACACAAAAATTAAATTAAATTTTTCAACAATTTTATTCAAATTTCAAATAAAAAATCACTTTTTTATTAAATATTTTAACAAAAAATATGTGAAAAGATTTATACAAAAAATTTCTTCTGCTGTGAAAAGACATTAATCTTTTGACCAAATGATTGAATAATTTAGAAGTGAATGAATGTAAACTAAAATTGATTATTTCAGGCACTGGGCTATCAATCAATACAACTTAAAAACACAAACAGTTAAACAGATAAAAGATTTTCAGCTTTAGAGTGGAAATTGAATTTCTGATCAATGAATGAACGGATAGTCACTTACAAAATGAAAAATTATTGGTTTTAGACATTAAAAGACGAATAAATTTAAAGTTTGCAAAACTTTAACCAAACATTTGATTCAATAATATATTCTTAGACTTAAATCAACTTTAGGTCAGTCTATGCATTGATAGTCAATAAGAGGTTTCAATGGAGGCCTTACTTCAACCGTTGAGTTTGATTTTCAATCCAGAAATGTTTGCACAAATGTATTGCCAAAGAGTGGCATTGGAGGCGCACAAGAATTTCAACACCAGTTCCCCTAATGTTTGCACTGGAAATACAGTGCTAAGTATGCAATGCTAACCATCTCTTACCTGCTTTTTGGGGATATTTTCAGATTAAACACAAAGTAAATGCACTTTCGATAGCATTTGATGAAACTTTGCTCTTAAAAGACAAACTAATGATTTCATTCATTCAAACCTTTTCTCGTATTTCTTCACTCTTTATATTAAATTAAGCAAAACTTAATAGTAATTGAGTTTTGATTATAAAACACCTCTGGATTTGAGTCTGCATTCACTGATGCTTTGTGTTCAATGTTTAAGACATTTTGTGTCATCAAAATCAATCAGACTATCAATTATTCAAATTTAGGTTAACTCAAGTGAAGGGTTATATCAAATACCTCTCACACTTTACTCTGATTTTTGTGATAAGCAATAGAAATGTTTGAAAAATGGTTTAAATCTATGAAAATATTTATGACTTTCTCTCAAAGTTAGTCAAAAAAGAGATTAAAATTTATGTCAAAAAGTATTTTATATAAAAATATTTTCATTTCAGATAAAACTCATTATAATTGTATAGAAAATGTCATTTATATTGATATAAATTGTGGACAGACCTGAAGGGGTAGTTCCTGTCGGTATTGTTGTGTGAGTGATAGGAAGGGTAGAGAAGCACTTTCTGCAATCAGAGAGGCATAGAAATTTCGGGGCTGATCGACCAGGGATAGTATGAGTGAGGGACTGTGCACCTCAAGTGCATCGCACAGGGAGGACAAGATTCGCTGCGAGTCATTGCTTACTGGCAATGGATTGACAAACATTGATATATCGGAAGCACTGTTAGCCACTGGTGCCACAGAATTCGATGTGAGTGAAGAGTGTTTGGATACTTCCCATTCCGCCAGCGCTCGCCTCAATTCCCTAGAGATCTGTGGAGCCGATTCCTGGGGCAGAACTGCTAATATCTGGAAGGGTGGGTATCGGTTGCCATTCGTGTGAATACATATCCAAGAGATGATTAAAGTGAGCAAGACTATACGACTGGTTAGGAATAGTGAAGTCGATATAAATATCGATTCCTTTGACATTGTTGTGACTCTTGTTGTTTGTTCTGGTGCTCAGAAACACTTATTTTGCTTTTAATAGAAAACGTGAAGAGATTTTGCTTTTTAGGCCAAAATAAATGCAACCAAACGTTAGGACAAACTTTTGATACATTTGCCAGAGTTTTGATAAATAATATTACTATTGATGTGAACGTGTTTAACGTGTTTGAGATATTTTGGCCACAAATACCAGAACAGCGCCCGAAGAATGCGCTCTCCATAAGAAAAAGTTAAGTCCAAACCATTCATGCGATTCAGCCTTTAATCGACTCAACAGTATAGACAACACTTTGATTAAACTTTTTTTGTGTCTTAAAAAGCAATAGATTTTATAGTATTTCTCAAATCAATGACTGAATTGAATAATTCCTTTGCTTTTAATGGCAATCGATTTGTTTGTATAAAAAATCTTTTCATAGATTTTATTCAAATATAAAAACAATGAATAAATTAAATCAATTGAAATGATTGTGAACTTGAAGTCAATAACAATTATTAATAACAATAATATTATGTAAAAACAATATTTGTTTGAAACAAACATAGTATTACTCCAATCACTGTTAGCACCGGCTATTTGTCGCAACCCATGAGCGTATGATTAAAGAGAGATATAAACAATAATAAAAATTAATTTTCTCTATCGATGACACATAGAGTGCTTGAGATATAAGTGAGACATAAAACAAAAGTGAATAACATTTTGAATAAAAGTATTCATTAAATGTTTTTTATATATATTATATGATATTATAATTTCGTTAATATTATTCATATATTAATAAATATTATATTAAGAGTAACCCAGACATCACACACACAAACACACTATAACTTTGTCTTAATTATTGCAGTTTTAAAAACTATTTATCAACGCATCCAGTGCTCAATGACATCAGTGATGATAAATAGTATCAAAATTTTCATATATTTTGTTCACTAAAAGTTGGTTTGAATTTTAAATAAAATAAAATACTAAAGACTCAGACAAATGAAACACACATTGAATGGGAATAAAATATTTTGTTGTGTGAAACGAGAGGAGAAGACCAAAAAATAGGCACTTCTTTAATGATAACGAGATTTTTTGAATTGAAATAAAAGTCTCGGAAATGAAATGAAATCAAAAATAAAATGAAAATAAAAAACTAAAGAAATATAAAAAAGACGAACAATAATAGGAATAATAAGAAAAATACAATGAAGTAAAAAAAGTTCACATTTTATGTTATGCACAGAAGAGCACCGGATTCGTGAGTCGTTCCACTTGTGCTCACATATTATGGATATAATGTAATGACTGAGAAAATGACTGAAGTAGTCGTCAATAGTTATAGCGATTCACTTAAGTCTTAATAAAAAATATTATATATTATATAACACATCAAATCAACACTAAGTCTGATGTTGTCTACAATGTTCACACTTTTTGTAAAATACTTTCTCAACGTTTTTCTGGCAAAAGATTTTCTTCACCCGATTGCCAGTCAGAGCACAGACTCATCGATGATTGCTGAATGAGTCGCCAACCGATGTTCACACACACACAGACAGCACTTGGAGTTTGTTTTGTCAACTCTTTTAACACTCGTAAAGACTATTCTCTTCTCATAAACACATATTTGTTATCAAAATAATAGTGAAGTTTTGACTAACAGTTGTTAATGTATTGAAAGTACTTAACGTTTTTGTATTGCGTTTTGAGTGTTATCTTTAATTCACACTCAGAGCCCAAACCCAAGTCTACAAAAGTCTTATTGAGTGTTTGGCGCAGACCTAAAACCAAATCAAATGAATCCAAAAAGTTTTGCTCTTCTCTGCAATTGAAGACTAGACTGAAATGCAGTGCAAAACCAATGCCTAAACTTCACATCTTTAGCATCATTTGCGTCGACTCTATTGCTGTGTCACTATATATCGCACCAGAACTCTGTCTGCAGAGGCACTGAAACAAGGATTTCTGGCAAAAGAATGCCTCAAACTCTGGCAGAACTGTATACAACATCACACAGTAGTAGTGGATCTACTGTAGAGCACAGGCATATCTAGTGTTACCACTGGAAGCCAGACTCCGAGCACACGAATCGATCCAAACTCTTGGATAACTATTTTAGTGCTTTCTATTAAATACATTATTACTTACAATATCTGTCCTCTAAATCAAGACCTGTTTTCATACCATTCCATCGGAACTATAATTCTCTGCAAAACATATCACTGAATGAGACGTTGATTTGAATGCCGTTTGCATTCAACGCCTTTTAAACAGAGATTCAAATCATAATAATAGCAATCATTTCATAACCAAAAAACAAGTTTTTGTTTTTTCTTTACCCGAAATCAGACAAAATTTCTTTGCGATTCTGTATTACAGCAGATGTTGTGCACAATGAAAGCCAATTGAAATGCGGTCCAACACTATCGACACTAAGACTACCAGCGCTTTACCATAAGATGGAAAAATCGTTTCCTTGACTTATAATCTCTTCTGTATTTCAATATACAAATAGATATTTCATTAATAGTAGCCATAAGTAGTCTTAATGACAGTAATGATATCCAACTCCTATTCCCTTTCATACCGTGTTTTCATACACAGTATAAGTTTGAATGGAAAGCAAGAAAAATGAGTAAAAATAGGTCGATATGTTTGCTCTCTCTATCATATCTGCCTTTCCATCAGTTTATGACATTTCACTCTTAAGAATGAGAATTAAATGAAACCTTTATTCGGAATTAGAGGACAATTGAACACAAATATCATATCTCTTACCGTTTGAGACAATATTTTATACCCTTTTCTCTGAGTGCTGTGAGAATTGACTCATTCTTTCTATTGAGTCATAACTTATATTATATTACCTTTTATTCAATCATTTTTCAAACACAACTCAGTTTGGAGTTTTGTGTCACAAACTATAACAGCAAACCAAGCACTGGAAGGAAAGAGTGATTGTGACCAATCATAACAGTCTTAACACTCACTTAATTGCTATTAATTATTGGTTGTACTCTTGAAATGGCTTTTCTCAGACTTACATTTGTGGTCAGACATCCCATTCCCGTTGGACTTCTTATGCCATTATAATAATCACTTCAATAACTTATTCACTAAAAAGTAGTGAAAATAAGTCTTAGTGTGAGGACATGTGGACAACAGTTCAAACAATGAAACACAATAATTGAAAATTTGTCACTTGAAGTGAACTGGGGTATTTGTTGTGACCTTTTTAAACCAGGGTTAATAACTCAGTTAAGTTACAAGGTTGGTTTAGTAAACATTTTATTGATATTAAATGTTGTGATTTTAAAATTGATTTCAAAATATTTTAATCAAAAAAAACTATCAAAAAACTCTTTGATTCCCATTTGAGTGCAAAATGAATGCATAGATAAATCAATTCAAAGTTTAAAGTTTAAAATATTTATACCATTACTACATTTGAGGAATTTAACCTTGTACAATCTTTAATAGTTTAAATTTTGTTCCAGTTGTTACACAAATGCCAATATTTGACAATTGAATGAATGGATAATTGAATTCTTTCATTGATTTTTGTTTTCAATTTAACAAAAAATTAAATTAAAAACCATTTCATAAATATTATATCGATTTTTGATTTCATTAAAAAGCGTCTGAACTTTATTTCTGCCAACGATTTCAGTCATTTTTATTTCATTTCAAAGAAAAAAAAACATATATTTTATATAAAATTAAATTGATTTCAAGAGAAATAATGTTCTCTTTGTTTGTTATTAAACTTTATTTTTACCCCTTTTGTGGACAAAACCAGAAAATGTATGAATGAATTGTCATTTTCTTCAAAATTCTCAATAAAAAAATAAATGATTTCTATTTTAAAGTGAGTTTTATTTCAAAAGTAAATTATTTTCAAATAACTTTTCAGCAGTTAATCAATAAATGCATTAAAAAAGTATTACAAAAGGATTGCCTTTTTGTGAATAACTTAATGCTATTCAGAGATAAAAAAGATTTGCGACTTCTCTCTGAAAAGTTTAATTACAATTAAAGCGACATATTTTGCAATTCAAATTGTGCAAGCACATTAGAGAATGGGTTTTAACTTATTGTCTAAAAGAGTTAAGAAAATTGTTTTTCATTGTTTCAATTGATTTAATAGCCATTAATTCACTGCTGAGAAAACAAAGTCTGAATTTTATTAACAAATAAATCAATTGTTTCCTAAACTGAAACCAAAATATTTAGTATTCAATGGACTTTTTTAATGCAAAATATTCTCCAAAATCAGCGATATTTTCAGATAATTGACTAAAATCTCAAAATTTGTTTTCAATAACTGTCAGTCAGTGTTATAAAGATGTAGTCCTTTGAATGAGTTGTGAATAAAATGCTGTTTAATGACACCTAAACAAAGAGTGTTATATTAAAGGAAGGGTTGGATTGTTTGAGAGAGAAAAACTTGTATTCACTTGAGATGTGTTCATAAGATATTCTTCCACTTCTATACCCAGGGTTATACAGAGTAATGGTGTACATCTCGATCAGTGTATAAACTGAAACAATATTTTCCAAATGCATTATTATATCTACTCTTGTATTGGATTTAATGGTTATTATCAATAGCTATGAATAGATCTTGAATTTAAACCTTAGGTTTGTTTCACAAAATATAACATCAAATGGATTTCAGATATCCTTAACTGAAGATATAGTTATTGAATATATTTTTATAAATTGTCTGGATGAGCATAGGATAGGAAATGTAGCAAAAAATGATTTGTTTTTTATTTCTCTCTCACAGCTCTTCAAATGCTATTTTTGTTGTTTAACTCAAAAACTTTTATCCGATTTTATGGGAACAAACAGATCAACAAAAAAGTGCTGAAAATCGCTTAAATCAGAGATAGTTTTTGAAAACAATTTTCCGGGAATTTCCCCCTTATTTTCAAAATAAATATCTTCTTTATAGCACTAAACATATGGTTTTGTTGTTTAAAAAGTTTCCTTATATTACAAATCATTAAATTTGCATAAAGTTTGACAATTTATTGGAAAATTGTGTTCAAAAGGACTTTTCAGTAAATATTAGTTTCAAATCAATTGAAGCATTGTTTCCAAGGATTAAAAGTTTTATACAATTTGTAATGAGTTTTAGTTAAAAATTATTCAATGATTTAAAGGATAAAGAAAATGAAACGAAAAATTCAATTAAAAGTATAAAAAGGGTTTAAAATTCAGATTTAAATTCATTTTCAAAAATACATTTATTTTATATAAAAAACATTTGTAGATATTTACAGAGATTTTCATTCAACAAAATCTCTTCTCCAAAAACCTAACCAATTGTTCACAACTGAAAAACGGAATCAATTTTTTTTCATCCATACATAAACTCTATTGCAGTGAAAGCTGTTTCAGTCATACAATTGAATTGAAATATATTTTTGTCTTTGATTTGAGTCACAAAATGTAATATAATTTTTATTTTGAATAAAAAGTGAATTCATATCAAGAATTCTTCGGAAATTCTTTGTCAAACGCTTTAAGATATCTATATTTGAGTTCAAAACACAAATATTTTGTCATCAAATACAAGCATAGAGTCGGGGTATCGATGTCTGGCCAATGAGGCAGTTATGTGATTAGGAGATGACCTAAAATTGGAGTCATAATCATCGCAGAGATAATAACATCTATTGTTTGCTTTCGTATATATTTTATCACAACTTAATTGATGTTTAAAAAAAATATTATTATTATTTCAATTCATTTTACAAATAATTAAATGTTTGAATGAAAACAATAATTTGTTTTATAAACACAAATGTTTGTCAAAAAAACAATGGTTTTCACAAAACAATAGGTTTTATATAAAATAAATAATTTCTTAATCGGCACTCAATTTGTTGCAAAATTTTAATCAATTTTATTAATCATTGATTAGATCTTAATCTCAAAAATATAAGATTCAGTGAAATGTGTCGACAATTTAAATGATTTGAAAATTTAAATAATAATAAAAATAATTAACAAATCAATGAAAACAATGAAAACAATGATAAAAATTAAGCAAAAAATTATTGCAAATCGAGATTTCATTCTCTGTTTAAGTAATGAACGAAATCGCGACAGGAATTGCAGTTTTTGGCTCAGAGTTTGGCTCAAATCATAAATACAAACAAAAATTGTTAAATAAATTAAAATTATTATAAAATCAAAGTTAAGATAAAGGTTTGGTGTTTTGAACAAACGTTAAGTAAGAATAGACGAGACTTGCAATCATTGAGACATTGAGTCCAACAAAGTTCGTGAGAGAGAAGACATAATCGCCGCCAATATATATACCAATATATGTAACGAAGATATTCTGTAAGGGATTAAGACATTCACCAATTATTAATCCATTGATGGCAATGAACTGTCCATACCTTCAAACAGCCGACAATAGTTGTGGTCAAAGCACTGTTGAATTGAGTGCACAGTACTGTTGAGTACATTAGTATGAATCCCATCACACATGACATCAGAAATGCGCTTAAAAATGCTAAATCAGACCAATCGTTGAACTCATTGAAGGTTCGGTCGAAATCACCGGAAGTCCATGATATCAACAGTAAGGGGCATATCATGAATAGGGCGTTATAGAAGAGGAGACCATACTTTCCCAGTTCCTAATAGTATTCAAAGTGTTAATTGAATTCAAATATAGTTTTCACGGAAAGTGTTGAATGATTTGAGAATTTTAGCCCTTTTTTGAATAATTTCCTATAAAATCAAAACCAAAAGCAATAAATCGTATATTTTTTGTGCGAAACTCAGCAAATATTTGCCTCAAAACTCATCAATCATTTGAAAATACATTCAATAATATTCTCAAACATATGAATCTGTGGCACAAAAGGGGGTAAAACCCCAGTTCCTAATGACAAGATTTATTGAGACACACATTCAGGACTTAAATTGTAATCAATTTGTAAATTATTTAATTATATTTCTGAACACAAGAAGTAAATTGAAAATATTTTTTTTTGTTTCAGGGTTTTTATGGATTAGTTTTTTTGATCTCACTTTTTATAGTGAATTGAAATTTAGTGAACGTCTGAAAGAGTATTTCAAACATTTCTTAAACTCTGGGAGTTTAGTCTCAAAACCCATTTGTTTCCATGATTTGAGTGAAGAAAACATAAAATTGAAAGAAAAGACTAAAACAAAACAAAAGACAAAAATGTTTTCATCGTTTGTCTGTCGTATAAATAAATTGTTTGTTTTCACACATTTATAACAGAAATAGATATCAATATCAGAGATAGCAATAAAAATAATAAAACATTTTATGTCTTACTCTGGACTCAAGTTTCTGCTTAGTGTAGACCCCATTGGCAGCCGTGAAGAAGTCGTTCCCCAAAACAAATACATATCCCTTTGGATCGAAAGCTAAATCATTGCTTAGAATAGGAGAAAATGAAATAAAAATTTTTATGTTGTCTTCGATTAGATATAAATAGTTTAGATTAGAGGAACGGGATGTAAAGTGATGGTATACCTGGCTGCAATCAGTGCTCCACCTACCATTCCTATTACCGTCATTACAATTGCATTGTTTTGGACGACACTATCAGTGAAGACATAAAACAAATCAAATAAATATTATTTATTTCTTTTCATTAAATATTTGAAACAATTTTTATAAGAAATACTTTTTAGATAAAGAAATCAATGGATTGTCTCATACTTTAAGACATAATACTCTCCGATAAGAGTCATTAAAATCGTAAATCTTCTCAAAACTGTGAACATAGGAAGACTCAGGTGTTTAGTGCCGCCCAAACCGCAGACTAAATTACCGATGTATAAGACCGGGAGCGGCCATATCTGTGCACAGATAGGGAACAATTAATTCATGTAATTCATAGAGGATTTGAGTCTAATTTATCTTTTGCTGTAATTTATTGTTTCATTTCTTTGAGATTAGAGTCAAATAAAACATATTTTGAATGCATTTAAATGTAGAAAAAAAATTTCAATCTTAACTAAAAACCAATAAATCATTTGTAAACTCACTTTCATTGGTATATCGCGTGAATAGTTGGGAAAATTTAAAACGTTTAGTGCTTTTCCTATTTTTAAGATCACAATTGTGGCCAACATTTGTCCGATGCCTAAGACATGATATGACGGAAACCTGGGATAAAAATTAATTCTTATTTTTTTCATTCAGTTTTATTGAGTGAATAGTTTGGCAGACATTTGTGAATCACATACACATATAAAACACACATAAAAGTAAATGACATTAAAGTAAATCTCAATAAAATACATGAAAATAACTATTCGTTGGAAAAGAAATAATAAATTTAAATATCAATGCCTTTAATGTTGAGTCAGATTTGCTTTCAATGTAAAGGCATTGAAAACTCAAATATTGATAATTTGTGAACACTTTTATCGATTCAATCAGTTTTTGAAATGTTTTATAAGAAATGATATAAAAATCTCTTTTTAATAGTTTTTGTCTGTCTGTTCACAAGTGTCACAACTAGTATAGAGATCCCTAGAGAGAATATTAACTAGGTCAAAATTCAAGAATAGCATTAGATTTGTGAAATAAAGACAGAAAACTGAAATTACAATCATTTGCTCATTCCTTGTATAAAAACATTTACAAAATTACATACTTTCACTGAATTTTAGAAAAATTTAAGTAATTTTCTAAAAACTTGATTCAAATCTCATATATTTGCGGTTAATAAAAAGACCCTGGAATATACCCCTGGAATATACCCTGTTATAGACCCTACTATTATAGACCTTCACAGATATGTCGATCAGATTTTCTTTTCATTCATTTTTCATTTATTTTTTAAAAATAAAATATAGAAAATGTCAACAAAAATGAAGAATAGATTTGAATCCGAGTCTAAAGTTGTGATCGTTTTATTGATTTTATATTTTAGACATGAATTGAAAAAATATATATTTTTTATGTTTTTTTGTTGAAAATTAAGGCAATATTTGGTGAAATCATAAGTCCTTTCAATAGTCTTATATACAAATCATTAGATTTTCTATCAAAGGGTCAAAGAATTCAGGGGTTTATTAAAAAACAAAATCATTTTTCACTTCAATTTTCAGTAAATTTATTTGAAGTGAAAATTGAAATCAAAATTTGTTTTAAAATATTGAAACAAATTTTTGTATAAAATAATAAAATATTGAATAAATTTTCACAAAAAAGGTCTCAAAAATCAATAAATTTCAATCAAATCCACAAATAATTGAATTTAAATTCAAACACACACTCAATAGCACACACAGAGAGACAGGGGTTGAGGTCAAGAGCACCGGCAGATGAGAAAGTGGTAACTAATTTGATGACAGGTTTTGAGCATTGAGTGAAAAAGTGATGATTTAATTGAAAGAGAAAATTGAAAAACAATTAAAATGTGGAGAAAAATGAGATAAAAAGCGGAAAACAAATGAATAAGTGATTGAATACTGACTTATAGTTAGTTAACACTATTTTGTTGATAACTATTATAAGGAACGAAGAAATGGCGTAAAAAAGTGCCGAAAATAGTCTTTTGAATAACAATTGTCTCGTATTTTCAACCGTTGTTTGCATTACTAAACCATCGCTTGTATTGAGTTTCACGTAAACCACATCTGAGGAGCACTTCTGGTCCGCCAAACCATTGGCCATCACTTTCGCCGCCGAAGACATCACAACATTGTCTGCGAAGACAACAACACAACAATTGATAGCAAAAGTTGAGGCAAACTATGAAAACAAGTGAAATACAAGTCAAACGGGTTTTGATGTTTTGGTGGCAAACATTGCAAACAGTTTTGGGTTTTAATGATAATTAATAAACAAATAAAACATTAAATCATTTTTCACATCAAATCCCTCCCAAAGACACCCAAAGATGGGATGAATTGAACCAATGGTTCACTCGTTTAAGACATTCATTGCTTTTGATTTGATATTAAGAAATAAATTGTGTTTTCAATTGATTTGAAGTTTAATTTCAATTAATAATTAGTTTTTGTGTTTAAAACTGTTTTTTAATTGAAATTATAATTGAATTTCACTTTTGTTTGCATTAAATGTGTAAAACATTTGACGTTTTGTTTGAAGTGTTTGTGAAAAGCATTGCTTTAATGAAGTGTTGAATCAATTGATAGGAAAAGTGAAGAAATATTTCACAAAATCTTCGCTTATTTTGGACTCATTTTCAACACATTTCAGACCAAAACTGATGTTTTGTTTTGTTTTTCAAAATTCACTTTCATTTCAAGTATTCATTGATTTTGTTATCAATTTGTGACTCAGTTTTAGCCGAAGAATGTCTGAAGTGGTGGCCAATGAAGACATTTGTGGTAAACAGAGTGGAAATGGAGATAATTTGGACACAAGTAATGATAAGCGAAAAGATGTGAACGAAAACACTGAGAGCACCGGCACTGAAGAGTCGGCGCCGCAAACTGTGGCCAAAAAGCGGAAAGTAGTGCCGTTTGAGGACATATACGTTCGCAACCTGTGCTCCAGTGAGTCCTACGAGCGCTCGTATATGCACAGGGATGTGATCAGTCATGTGTTGGTGACAATCACTGACTTCATAATCACCGGTAGTATTGATGGACACATCAAGTTCTGGAAGAAGCAGTCGATTGGCATTGAATTTGTCAAACATTTTCGGACACATCTGCAGCCAATCAACGACCTGTGCGTCAACTCTACCGGCGCTCTCTTGGCCTCAGTATCGGACGACAAGACGATGAAAGTGTTTGACGTAATTAACTTCGATATGATTAATATGATTCGTCTGGACTTTAGGCCACATTCGGCCCAATGGTGTCATTCGGCCGGCGATCCCATTCCCGCGATCGCTGTGTCCGACGCCGATAGTCATCGGGTGTACACCTATGACGCCACCACTACTAACGAAGCGCTCCATGTCTTCGACAGACTTCACACAAATCCAGTGATTTGTATGAAATATAATGCAATCTTTTCGACAATGATTTCTGTGGACAGCAAAGGACTGTTAGACTATTGGATGTCTCATAAAAATGACTACAAATTTCCCGAAAATATTGTCGATTTTGAGTCAAAACTGGACACAGATTTGTATGAATTGGCGAAAAACAAGACAATACCTCACGATATCTGTTACTCAAGTGATGGCCGAATGTTTGCATCCATTTGTTCGGACAGAAAGGTCCGGATATTTAAGTTCTTGACCGGAAAACTGGTTCGGGTTTTCGACGAAAGCCTCCAACTGTTGACTCAATTACAACAGACAACACCACAGCTGCCAAACATGGAGTTCGGGCGCCGAATGGCAATGGAAAGGGATTTAGAAAAGTCGGACGCCTTTGCCTTCGAGCGAATCATTTTCGACGAAAGCGGATGTTTTGTGATTTACCCGACAATGCTTGGCATCAAAATCGTCAACTGGTTTACCAACCGATGCGTCAAAACCATTGGAAAGGGAGAAAACTTTAGGGCATTGAGTCTGGGCTTACATCAGACGATACCAAATAAGAGCAAAGCGTCTATTAGTGTCGAAATGAAGGCCAGCGATAACCCGAACCTCGAGGCCCCACATCCCGACCCAACCCTCTTCTGCACGGCTTTCAAGAAGAATAGGTTCTATTTGTTCACTAAACGAGAGCCGGAAGAGTCGAGTGGAGAGAACGCTACCGGCGCTGAACGGGATGTGTTCAATGAAAAGCCTTCGCGCGAAGACATCATCGCAACCACCGAAGCGCCGGCACAGCAGAAGATTTGGGAGAATTGTATTATTCACACGACTTCGGGTGACATTCATTGCAAACTCTTTGGCAAAGAGTGTCCGAAAACTATTGAAAACTTTTGCATTCATTCAAAGAACGGGTACTTTAATGGACACATATTTCATAGGGTTATCAAGCAATTCATGATTCAAACGGGAGACCCGACCGGTACGGGCACTGGCGGTGAGTCCATATGGGGCGGAGAGTTTGAGGACGAGTTTCACCCGGACTTAAAGCACGACAAACCCTATACCCTAAGTATGGCAAACGCCGGCCCCAACACTAATGGCTCCCAATTCTTCATCACTGTATTGCCCACCAATTGGTTGGACAATAAGCACACCGTCTTTGGACGGGTAGTGAAAGGCATGGAAACCGTTCAGAACATAAGTAATGCTAAAACACACCCGAAGACCGACAAACCCTATGACGACATACGGATTGTAAACATAAGTCTCAAGTGATTTAAAAAATACTTTTATTTGTCATTCATTTCATTGAAAATCGTTTTTCAAATAAATATTTTTGTCTAAAACTCGGGTAAACCAAACACTTGGGGCTCAAAGTCGTTGAGGGAATCGATTACAAGACTGGCCTCAGCTTTGAACTGACTTTTATCACATTTGGGGTGAGGTATGAATACGACTTGACAGCCGGCGCCCAGCGCTGACTGCAGACCAGTGGGTGAGTCTTCAAACACCAGCACTTGTTGAGGATTAGGCGGCGGATCAAAGAGTGACATACAATAGAGATAGGGATCAGAAAAGGGTTTATTGCGTCCGGCGTTGGGGTCATCCCCTGCGATGACAATGTGATGGAAATGCTTTCCCTCTTTGAAGAAGTCTTTAAAATGCTTTGCTTTCAAAGCAAACGTGAATTGAGTGCTCGCGGAACAGATGGCCAGATCTACACCGTTAGTAGACAAGTGTTTCACCAGTCGTTTAGCGCCGGGCATGAACTCAACCGAATTGTTGGTAATCTTATGGACAAATGTATTGAGTACTCGGTCTTTGAACTCATTATGACTTAGAGGTAAATCCAGTTCTTCTACAATCATAGGACCGCTGAGACCCAAATGTAGGCCAACTGTCCTCAGTCTCAGATCATAATCAAATGGTTTGCCATATGTTTGGATCACTTCATGGATGGCTTGAGTGAGAAAACTCTCTGAATTAATGAGAGTGCCGTCGAAGTCAAAGATGCAATGAGTGACCACTCGTCCCGTCATTCTTCAAGTATTAATGGATGTGTTTGTCATTCAATTGATTTGTGTTTGCATTGAATTGTGTGACAAAAAGCAAATCATTTCAACGATTGACAGAATTATCGCAAAATTCTTATCACTTTTTGAAATAATATTTTCGATTATTATTTCTATTTCTATGGAAATCATTGAAACATTGGATTGAATTCAATGTTAAATAATATGTTATCAAATATTTCGCATAAATATCAATGAATTCTCACTATATTTAAGTCACATATCGTGTGCGCTATCTATCAATGGTTTTGATGACAAAACAATTGAATTCTCGGTTCAATCAAACACTTGACTGTCCTTTCGTTCAGTGTTGGTCTCAAGTCTTCAAAAGTTTGGACAACTGTTTAGTGAATGAGTTTTGAGACTAAGTTTAGATATGTTTCGCAAATCTCTGTTAAAATTTATTTTATTATCATTTCTGACAACAGTTTTTCAGATTCTGTTGACTTAGGGAACAGTGAATTGCAGTTAACTCTTGGGTTGAGATTAAGACAGAGATAACAATAGATAAGAAAATATGAAAAATCTATTTTAGTTGTAGTTATTGTCTGTCTTTGGGTCTGAATGGAGACAAACCAAACAATTCTGGTCTAAAGTCCTCCAAAGACTTCAAAACAATTGTTGCCTTTTGTTGCCTCACATCAGCGTTAGGGTCGGGAACCCAAACCACTGGCATATTAGCGGCGACGGCGGCCTCTACTCCGTTGAGACTGTCCTCAAACACCTGTAGTTAAACAAGAAATTGAAAATTTGAAAACAAATTCAAAACTCAATTACCAAAACATTTTCGGGTCTAAGGTTTGCATCAAATCTATTCATGGCTTCAACGAAGACATCGGGAAATGGTTTCCCTCTCTTGACATTGGGGTCGTCGCCGGCCAACACATGATGTCTAAAGTAATTCCCTTTTCTGAAGAAGTGATTGAATTTTTCCGTTTTAGTGGCAAACTGTGTGGAATCAGATCCCGTGGCGATAGCCATAGGAATGTTGGTTTCATACAAGTGTTTCACCAACTGTTCCGCTCCGGGCATGAAGTCTACATCCTTTATAACTTCATTGAACTCTTTGTGCATCTGATCCAAGAACTCATCCCATTTGAGGGGAAGAGAGAGCTCTTCAATGATAAGAAGTGCCGACTCTTTGGGCTTAAAACCCATTACTTTCTCCTTTAATTGAAACTTAAATTCTTTGCCATATTTTTTGGTGATATTATTGGTGGCAATGGTATAACACCTCTCGGTGTCCAACAATAGTCCGTCCAAATCAAAGATCACATGAGTTATTGAAGACAACAATTGGTCCGACATTTCGGTCGACAAGTGATGTCATAAAGACATCAAATCATTGATTGAATTGTCGATAAAATTGTGTAAAAGTTTGACAAAAAATGTAAACAAAAAACATGTGTTTTCTCACAAGACTTGGCTTTTCATTGATTAGTGACTGAATGGACAGTCGGTTATCGATATCTTTGACTATTGTTTTGGATTAATATGTCTTAAAAGTGATATCAAATATCATTAGATGTCTTCAGATTACTCTTGAGTACAAACGCTTCAATCGGAGGTAACTATTGATCTGTTTCTCAGTGTTTAAGACTGTTTTCAATGAGTTATTGATTTTTGATTTCATTTATATTTAACTAATGTTTGAATAAATGTTTAATAATTATTAATAAAACGTTTATTTGATTACAAAATACAATAAATAATAAATTAATGATTGATTTTGTCCTTCATTTCAGTGTATTTTGGACTCAAAATCAGTGATTAATTAAAACCTAAAATGCATTGAAAATTGAGGTCTTTTTCGCTGATATTATATGATATCTGAAAATGAAATCAAAGAAATGAATCACTTGTTTGTTCAGCCGTTCAGTCATTTGATCCACAATTTTGTTTCGTAAACAATATTATCAGTGATTATGAAAATAACAACAATTTTTATGATGTGTTTTCATATTAAATGTATTTTTTCCTGATTTTAATCGTATATAAAGTGATAAACCATTAAATGAGTTGTTATTATCACTCGTTGTTTGCCTTCACTTCTTCAGCGGTTAATAATATAAGATATTTAATGACATTATGACTAAACTATTGATGAAATCATTGATCACTTTATTTATAATCACTTTATGTTTAAATCAAATCAATAGTCAATTCAAAAGAGTTTGTTATCTCCGGTCCGACCGAAGCGGACAAATAGATGTCCAGATAATCGATGTCACACTTTGTACACATATTATCGTCGGGTTTGCAGTTGTGGTCAACGGAACCATTGAACCAAATGATAGCGAAGAAGTGTTTTACTATCAAAACGTAACACAACTTAAGAACCAATCAAATGATCTAAAAGTGATGATATCTATCGGTGGCGGCGGTTCTGATGGCAATGGTTTGCATCAGATCTGTGGAAATCAGACAAATATCGACAGGTTTTCAATGAATTTCATTTCAAACCCTGTTTTTAATAATTCATTTATTTTTAGATTTGTTTCTTCTGTTTTGGATTTCCTTTTGAAATACAATTTCGATGGTTTGGACATAGACTGGGAGTTCCCGGCTTGGAATACACCCTTTCCTAACGATAAACACAATTTCAATCAATTATTAAAAGTAATCAAAAGTTTTGGTTTAAATTCAATTAAAATTAACTAAACTTTCATTCAGTCATTGAAAACACAGTTTTCACGTCAAGCGAATCGCATCGACAATAGACGGGAACTGTTGTTGAGTTGTGCCGTCTCTGCGACTATTAATATCATTGATATGGCCTATGATGTGCCACAAATGGCCAGTTATGTAGACTTTGTAAACATAATGACATATGACTTCCACATCTACTCAAAGTACTGGCCGTTCACGGGCTTCAATGCCCCGCTCTTTGCCCGAACTGTTGAGAAAACGTATTTCAGATTTTTAAACACCAATTATTCCGTCAACTATTGGGTGTCCTTAGGTATGAGTAAAGAGAAGATTATGGTTGGGATCCCAACCTATGGTCATGTCTACCAATTGGCGTCTTCTAACTTCAGTGGACCCGACTCTGCGGCTGTTGGACAGTTGGGTGACATTAGTTTTGGCGAAGTGTGTGAACTCATTAATAACAGTTCCACTAAAAGAGCGTTTGATTCCGAATCCAAAGTACCATATCTTGTGAATGGAAACCATTGGATCAGTTATGACGACAGCACTAGTGTTGCCCTCAAAGCCCAATGGATTTTTGACAACGGTTTTGCCGGTTCCATGACTTTTGATCTAAACAGTGATGACTATACCTATCGGTGCGATAATTCAACGAAATTTGTTTTGCATTCAATTATTCATTCAATTTTACACTAATTTATACAAAACTTGTGTCGAAAATAGTATTCAATAATACCTTTGAGTAAATCAATACTTAATTTAAGTTCAAATCTATTGACTGTTTGTTTGTAACCAATGATTGTATTCTCAATAAAGTTATCATTATTTCTGAATTAAAGACTTATTTTTAGAAATTAGAGAACTTTCCTTGATCAATTTACACTACTCAGGTTTAAATGATTATTTCTTCAGCAATGCATTCAAAGAAATAATCACTTAATTGTACAGATGTTCAGTCATTTAACCCATACTTTGTTTCATTGATTATAACGTTTTAAAAATATTTTTTAGTTATCTTTTTATAACAAATGTTTTTATTTCTATGATTTTAATCGTATATAAAGTGATAAACGTTTAAATGAATTACAACTTTCACTTCATTTTGTATTCACTTCTTCATAGGTTAATAAAATAAGACATTTAATGGCATTATGAATAAACTATTGATCAAATCATTGATCGCTTTATTTATAATCTCTTTATATTTCATTCAAATTAAAAGTGAATTCAAAAGAGTTTGTTATCTTAGAGCCGAAAAATTCCAACAAATAGATACCCAAGTTATCAATGTCACGCTTTGTACACATATTATCCTCGGGTTTGCAGTTGTGGTCAACGGAACCATTGAACCAAATGAAAGTGAAGAAGTGTTTTACTATCAAAACGTAACACAACTCAAGAACCAATCAAATGATCTAAAAGTGATGATTTCTATCGGTGGCGGAGGTTCTGATGGCAATGGCTTTCATCAGATCTGCGAGAATCAGAAAAATATTGATAGGTTTTCAATGGATTTTATTTCAAACACTGTTTTTAACAATTCATTTATCTTTAGATTTGTTTTTTCTGTTTTGGATTTTCTCTTTAAACACAATTTAGATGGTTTGGACATAGACTGGGAGTTCCCGTCTTGGGATACACCATATCCTAACGATAAACACAGTTTCAATCAATTATTAAAAGTAATCAAAAGTTTTGATTTAAATTCAAATAAAATTAACTAAACTTTCATTCATTCAGACATTGAAAACAGAATTTTCAAAACATGGGAATCGTTTCGACAATAAACTGATATTAAGTGTTGCCGTCTCTGCGGTCACTAATATTATAGATATGGCCTATGATGTGCCACAAATGGCCAGTTATGTAGACTTTGTTAATTTAATGACATATGGTTTACACCAGTACTCGAAGTATTGGCCGTTCACGGGATTCAATGCCCCTCTCTTTGCCCGCAAAGCAGAACAAAGTTATTTCAGATCATTAAACACCAACTTTTCAGCCCATTATTGGGTGTCCTTAGGTATGAGTAAAGAGAAGATTATGGTTGGGATCCCAACCTATGGTTCGGTTTATATATTACCGACTTCTAAGCTCACGGGCGCTGATTCTGCAGCTGTGGAAGAGTTGGGAGACATAACGTTCCCTGAAGTCTGTGAACTCATTAACAACAGTTCCACTGAAACAGCGTTTGATTTTGAATCCAAAGTTCCATATCTTGTGAATGGAAACCATTGGATCAGTTATGACAACCAGATTAGTGTTGCCCTCAAAGCCCAATGGATTCGCGACAACAGCTTTGGCGGTGCCATGACTTTTGACCTCAACTGTGATGACTATACCTATCGATGCGATAATTCAACGAAATTTATATTGCATTCAATTATTCATTCAATTTTGCAATAATTTATATAAAAATAACATTCAATATCTGTTTTAGACTTTCAATCAATAAATTAATTATACTTTGAGTGCAATGAATATATTTTAAAAATTTAAACATTTTCTATTTAACCATAATCATTTTTCTTTATATGAATTTTCAAGACACTTTCAGTTGAGATAAATATTTGTTATTATCTCTAACTTTAATTTGTATTGAAATTGATTTTATTATTGATTTTACTGCAAATAAAATGTTCTTTGATTTAAATAAGTTTTCATTTATAATTCAATAATTTCATTGAAAGGACATTGGTAACTTTGAAATCTTAGTAAAATATTTTTCCTATTATGATATTGTATCTGAAATTTAATTCAAGAAATTATCACATATTTGTTCAGTTGTTCAGTAATTTGTTATAACTTTTATAAAATTAATTTTTAGTTATCTTTTATAACAAATGTTTTTATTTCTATTTTAATCATATATAAAGTGATAAACCATTAAATGAGTTGTTATTATCACTCGTTGTTTGTCTTCACTTCTTCAACAATTAATAAAACAACAAATTTAAAGCAATTATGACTAAACTATTGATCAAATCATTGATCACTTTATTTATAATCACTTTATATTTCATTCAAATCAAGAGTGAATTCAAAAGAGTTTGTTATCTTATTGTCGACAGAAATAATCCAATAGATGTGCAAACAATTAATGAAACGCTTTGTACACATATTATCCTCGGGTTTGCGGATCTAACCAACGGTACTCTTGAGCCAACGGAAAGCAAAGATGTTTTCTATTATCAAAACGTAACACAACTTAAAGCCAAACCCAATGGACCTAAAGTGATGATATCCACCGGTGGATCAAATTTGCATCAGATCTGCGAGAATCAGAAAAATATCGACAGGTTTTCAATGGATTTCATTTCAAACCCTGTTTTTAACAATTCATTTATTTCTAGATTTGTTTCTTCTGTTTTGGATTTTCTCTTGAAATACAATTTCGATGGTTTGGACATAGACTGGGAGTTCCCGGCTTGGAATACACCCTTTCCTAACGATAAACACAATTTCAATCAATTATTAAAAGTAATCAAAAGTTTTGGTTTAAATTCAATTAAAATTAACTAAACTTTCATTCAGTCATTGAAAACACAGTTTTCACGTCAAGCGAATCGCATCGACAATAGACGGGAACTGTTGTTGAGTTGTGCCGTCTCTGCGACTATTAATATCATTGATATGGCCTATGATGTGCCACAAATGGCCAGTTATGTAGACTTTGTAAACATAATGACATATGACTTCCACATCTACTCAAAGTACTGGCCGTTCACGGGCTTCAATGCCCCGCTCTTTGCCCGAACTGTTGAGAAAACGTATTTCAGATTTTTAAACACCAATTATTCCGTCAACTATTGGGTGTCCTTAGGTATGAGTAAAGAGAAGATTATGGTTGGGATCCCAACCTATGGTCATGTCTACCAATTGGCGTCTTCTAACTTCAGTGGACCCGACTCTGCGGCTGTTGGACAGTTGGGTGACATTAGTTTTGGCGAAGTGTGTGAACTCATTAATAACAGTTCCACTAAAAGAGCGTTTGATTCCGAATCCAAAGTACCATATCTTGTGAATGGAAACCATTGGATCAGTTATGACGACAGCACTAGTGTTGCCCTCAAAGCCCAATGGATTTTTGACAACGGTTTTGCCGGTTCCATGACTTTTGATCTAAACAGTGATGACTATACCTATCGGTGCGATAATTCAACGAAATTTGTTTTGCATTCAATTATTCATTCAATTTTACACTAATTTATACAAAACTTGTGTCGAAAATAGTATTCAATAATACCTTTGAGTAAATCAATACTTAATTTAAGTTCAAATCTATTGACTGTTTGTTTGTAACCAATGATTGTATTCTCAATAAAGTTATCATTATTTCTGAATTAAAGACTTATTTTTAGAAATTAGAGAACTTTCCTTGATCAATTTACACTACTCAGGTTTAAATGATTATTTCTTCAGCAATGCATTCAAAGAAATAATCACTTAATTGTACAGATGTTCAGTCATTTAACCCATACTTTGTTTCATTGATTATAACGTTTTAAAAATATTTTTTAGTTATCTTTTTATAACAAATGTTTTTATTTCTATGATTTTAATCGTATATAAAGTGATAAACGTTTAAATGAATTACAACTTTCACTTCATTTTGTATTCACTTCTTCATAGGTTAATAAAATAAGACATTTAATGGCATTATGAATAAACTATTGATCAAATCATTGATCGCTTTATTTATAATCTCTTTATATTTCATTCAAATTAAAAGTGAATTCAAAAGAGTTTGTTATCTTAGAGCCGAAAAATTCCAACAAATAGATACCCAAGTTATCAATGTCACGCTTTGTACACATATTATCCTCGGGTTTGCAGTTGTGGTCAACGGAACCATTGAACCAAATGAAAGTGAAGAAGTGTTTTACTATCAAAACGTAACACAACTCAAGAACCAATCAAATGATCTAAAAGTGATGATTTCTATCGGTGGCGGAGGTTCTGATGGCAATGGCTTTCATCAGATCTGCGAGAATCAGAAAAATATTGATAGGTTTTCAATGGATTTTATTTCAAACACTGTTTTTAACAATTCATTTATCTTTAGATTTGTTTTTTCTGTTTTGGATTTTCTCTTTAAACACAATTTAGATGGTTTGGACATAGACTGGGAGTTCCCGTCTTGGGATACACCATATCCTAACGATAAACACAGTTTCAATCAATTATTAAAAGTAATCAAAAGTTTTGATTTAAATTCAAATAAAATTAACTAAACTTTCATTCATTCAGACATTGAAAACAGAATTTTCAAAACATGGGAATCGTTTCGACAATAAACTGATATTAAGTGTTGCCGTCTCTGCGGTCACTAATATTATAGATATGGCCTATGATGTGCCACAAATGGCCAGTTATGTAGACTTTGTTAATTTAATGACATATGGTTTACACCAGTACTCGAAGTATTGGCCGTTCACGGGATTCAATGCCCCTCTCTTTGCCCGCAAAGCAGAACAAAGTTATTTCAGATCATTAAACACCAACTTTTCAGCCCATTATTGGGTGTCCTTAGGTATGAGTAAAGAGAAGATAATGGTTGGGATCCCAGCCTATGGTCATGTCTACCAATTGGCGTCTTCTAACTTCACTGGACCCGACTCTAAAGCTGTTGGAACCTTAGGTGACATTGGATTTAGTGATGTCTGTGAACTAATTAACAACAGTTCCACTGAAACAGCGTTTGATTCTGAATCTAAAGTTCCATATCTTGTGAATGGAAACCATTGGATCACTTATGACAACCAGATTAGTGTTGCCCTCAAAGCCCAATGGATTCGTGACAACAGCTTTGGCGGTGCCATGACCTTTGACCTAAACAGTGATGACTATACCTATCGATGCGATAATTCAACAAAATTTGTTTTGCATTCAATTATTCATTCAATTTTGCATTAATGTAAAGATATTTCTCAGATATCAATCACTGATAGGCTTTAAACCGATTAATAGTTTATTTTATTATAAACGAAAAATATTTTAATAAAAATTTCAATATTTTATACAAAGTATTGATTTTTAGTTCATTTTATTGTTTATTGTATAAAAGATTTTAAATTCATTTAAATTCCACTTTTATGTCAAATAATTTAAAAGCAGACAAAGCTCTTAAAAAATGTTGAATTAAATGATGACAAAAAATAAATAGAAATGCTACAAGGTTGTTTTCAACATACGACTATTACTAATAATTATAAGATGTCAAAACTTCTCTTAAATAATTAATATGCAAATGACTGACACTATTGAAAACCAATGCATTGAATAACTTATGCTTTGAATTGTTAATAAAAACCAATGTTTTGTAAATTAATGATTAATATTTCAAACTTCTATTGAATTTGAAATGTAATACAAATTTTATAATTTATTTTTATTGTGTATTCAATAAGAAAACAAATATTGAAAGAAAGTTTCAATATTGAAACACAGTTTTGCTGGTTGCATTATGTTAAATAGATTTTACGTGAAAATATATCCTTGTACAGAATATTAAATCATTTTTTCTAACGTTTGGTAAACTTAAAAATAAATTTATGAATTGTTTTAATAAACAAATAATAAATTCAAGTATTGATTACTTACTTAAAATTGGTGTTGGCGTTGAAGATATTCAGAGTGACGATGGTAAATCTATCTGTATTAGAAGTGATCACAATATTATTTTGCAATCCATTATTCAATACTTCAATAATAAGTAAAATATTTTGAATATTAATAAAATATTTCTGAAATTCTTCACTGAATTTAGGGTTGAATTCATAATAATATACGAAAACGAATTGGAAATCCGGAAAAGGAATGACAGTTTCGACGACTTTTTACTTTCAATTAAAAATGAAGTATTTTTTCATTGTTTTCATAAAATTGTTATTTATTTTAATGTATTTATAGACAATAGATATACCATTATATCGATACATTTGGAACCCGGAAAGGGAAGCACTGGTAGACTATTTATATCCCATTCTATTTCTCTTCAAACCCTTAACAATATTAAGCAGTCCTTCAACCGTTGCCGAAAACAACGGAATCGGCTCTTTGTTGAAAGCATTTCAAACAAATGTTTGGATTTTTATTGTGTTTTCATTTCTAGCAATGGTTTTCACAAATATTCTTAATTTTAAACTCAAACTGATATTCATTTTTGATTATTTGTCAATAATTTTGAATCAAAGTTAGTATTCATTAAAAATACATTTAATTAAAATTGATTTCACCTTTAGATATAAACTTGGTCAAATACAATAACAGAATATCACCGATAACTTGGATATTGTTTTCATTTATAATTTACAATCTGTTTATAAGTAATATTCAATCAAATCTGATCCACAAAAGAGAGGATAGAATTAAAACAATACAACAATTGATTAATAGGAGAGAGGTTAAAATCTATGTGAGCAAGCGCTATTATTCATACAGGGTATTGAAAAAGGTATTAAATGCTAACATTTTAATACAATCTATGAATTATTTTTGATTTATTATTATCAGAATTACAAGGAATTAATGCCACGAATGGTAGGAATTGAAAAATTCCGGAATAAATTGAGCATGTTGATCAATATTAAGCTCTATCAAATGGTTTACATCGACGATGAAATTCACATTGATCATTTAATAGAGAGATATAAGAAATATAATCTCAATCTAATAAAAGGTGACGACATTTCCAGTTTATCAATGTTTTTGATTTCATTGATTACCAGAAAGACTTTAAATCGTAATATAAAACAGAGAATAAATAAATTGTAATGAAATTATTGTTTAATATATTATATAAATAATAATTTATTTTCACCAGGGTCAGAAATCTAAATCATTTTGGAATATTTAATAGACTAGAATCCGACAGAATTATTGACCAAACGGTTGACAAAACCGATGACTTATTAAACAAGAAATCATTGATTTTATTGCAATTAAAAGATCAAATAATTTTGAGATTAAATAACATTTCATTTATTTTCCTTCAAATCTTTTATTTTGGAAATTCAATCGCTTTTTATATTTTAATAATTGAATTCATATATAATTAAATTGTTTTTAACTATTGTTTGAATGAATACAAAAATAATACCAAAATATTTGATAAGTTTTCACATTTTTGTAATCAATTGATAATTTCATGGACTCTTTGACAGAAAGTATTATAAATAACAATTGTTTTATCAAATCATTAAAAACAGTCTAAAAGTAAAGTAAAACTGAAATTTAAAACAAAAATTAAAACAAGAATTCATAAAAAAATATATTTTATTGATAATCATTGAATCAATTAATACATTTTAAAGCACTTATTGTGACAACTGAGTCATTTTATTTGTTACTTACGGACGGTTTATCAATTCAGTGTTCAAACTGTTTCTTCAGAATATATTATGAAGAGACAGGTCTTCTGATATCTTTCTATCCAATCAATCCGTCTGTCCATTCATTGATTAGGAATCTCCAAGATTAAATATTGAACTAGGAAAATCACTACTTCCAGTAAATTTCCTAAATCGATCTTGCACCAATCAATTCTCCACTAACTTAACTCTTCAATCAAGTCCATGCAATCATGAATAAACTTTCCGATACGATAGGACCACTTCACTACCTTGTACAACTTTAACCAAGGTACCTTTCGAAATGTCCTTTTAGCTGAATTCTGTCTTCGCTGGGGTTTGAACCCCTGACCTGTTGGTTGTTGTGGGTCAGTAGCCTTGCGTTTGTCGTCCTCTCCAGTCATCGTAATGATAGGATGGGTTCAAATAGTCCTTAAACTGCTTTTAAGTGCATATAATGTAAAGTCAATCAACTTTTGAAGCGTTTATTACAACAAATATAGACTTCATTTGTGAACGACTTGTTTGAAGTGATGTAAAGCACGTGTTGTTTATGATTATCTCAACACTTAATAAAATGCCAAAAAAGTCTTCACTGA
>JAQGAT010000360.1:0-35923 GCA_034687845.1 Pantelozetes paolii | reverse complement strand
TTAGACTTCAGACAAATTGCCTCTTCATCCACATCTCAACCATTTCCTCGTATTTTTAACTTCTCTATACATCACCCGGTGATCGCTGAGTCCCCAGAGTTACCGACATTCGACGACTCTATTCAAGATTACTCTAATGAACAATTACTGATCAATATTGCTGACAATTACCAAACAAATAACACTTTAAAGTCCGACCAGAGGCCCTATTACCTTCACACAGGCCTCCCCAATGTGAGAGGACCTCAGGCTTCATCCCTGACCCTCAATCTTGATGGTCAGGCCTCTTTGGGCCACATCGATATTTCAAACTTGAGGCCAATTGGCGATAGCCAGAGGACACATCACGTTCACTCAGGCCCCACTATGGACATGGGACCTCAGGCGACATCCCTGACCCTCAATCCGAGCGCTCCAGCCTTCATAGACAACGATAACCCGTCTACAACATTAAAATCAATCGAAGACCTTATTTTTCAACAGTCCGATTCATTCAACGTGAAGGTCACGGATGTGTCCACGAAAGTCGACTCCATTCAAGCCATAATCAATGAACTTCTATCTCATAATGTGAATCTTAATTCAGTTGTAACTGAAGTTAGAGAGACAGGCAAAGAGACCAATCGTAATGTGAATAATACTCTTAAAACCTGTGTCGATATATTACAAGCCTTTGTTAGCCTTTCTAATGACATGGAATCGAAACTCTATAATCAAAACAAAGCTTTTCGTGAAGGATTTGAAATGGAGATGACAAGTCTTGGAGATTGGTCTCGTCAAGTGGAACGCAAGATAGACCTTCTCGTTGAAAGTGCCAATACTCCTGAAGAGTTCAGGGGTTTTAAGACTTCCAGTCCGCTAAGGACACACCCCAAGACCTTAGAAACCTCTTCGGGCATTCGCAAGCTTAAAACCGTTATCACGCAGTCCACTCCTGACTCTCCCGTTGTTATGCCTAAACCACTGGTCACTGATCTTGGAAAGATCAAAACATTTAAAGAGTTCTTCACTAAAGGGAGACTCGACATCGCTAAGTTGAGCCCCTTTAGGCTAAACCAATTGAAGACAAAAGTTAGTGAAGTCTATACAACCCTCACTTCCCTAGATATGATGAATACGACCACTGACCAGGTCTTGACCAAGATTACATCTACTGTCGACGCGTATTTACCATCACAGCCTGTCGTTCATTCTCATGCACCGGATGACAACCCTCCTTCAGATCCGTCCGACGATGAAAATGATAACAATAATGACAATAATAATGATAACAATAGAGACAACAATGGTGACCCCAATAATGACAATAATAATGATAACAATAGAGACAACAATGGTGACCCCAATAATGACAATAACAATAATACCTCCGACGGAACTCAAACGACTGCAACTCCTATACAAGACATTATGACATCCGAACCGAACTCGATGTTCGCCACACTAATGGCCAAGACCGCAGAGGCCTTAGTCCAAGTGACCGACAAATTGAATAGGCCTTCTACATCGGGCCACCAGGCCATTGTCAAGTGTGACATCGAAGCGTTCAATGGCGAGAGACATTTGGCCCTCAACTGGTTTCGCAGGTATCGGCGTATCGCCGAAAATAACAACTGGTCCGACGCTGTCAAGGTCAAACAGTTTGTCAACCGATTGAAAAAAGATGCCGAACTGTGGTTCAATTTCACCTTTCGTCAAGGCCAAGACTTGGATGACCCCTCACAAGAAAGTCAATTGCCCCTCTGGTCAGAAATTTTAGAGGCTTTCAACAACTATTTCCGATCCGAAGACCACCAGATATGACAACCCCTAAATCCTATGGACCTCTCGCACTGTTATCTGCAGTGCTTTCCCGTCCAGTATTTCCGCGACTTTTCCTATGGAACGAAGGATTTCATAACTTATTGATGGAATAGTTTTCTAACTCTCTTCAGATAATGAAGTCATGGTTTAATCCCAAGAGAGATAACAATAGGTATTGAATTCATCTTTGAGTTTGAATCCAATAATACCCAACAAAGACAACAATGCGAATCCATTGTCTTTTATCTTAACATTAGATAAACTGATGAGGAATAAACAAATTATCTAAAAGACATCTTTCATCGACTGAATGGTATAACACAACACAAATCGGTAAAGTTAAAAGCACTTATAGGTGGAGAGGACTGGATGATTATCCACGCGCTACACATCCCACAGACAGTGATTATCATTTAGACTTGAGATGTTCGATAGTCATGTGATGTCAAGGATAGCACAGGTAGTAAATGATTTGAAAGAGAAATACAAAAAAACTTTTAATTTATTGAATTTATATTAAAAAGTCTTTTCTTTTGATAAAAATAATTTCAAATTTTTAAAAATTCGTGAAAACAATGAAAACAATGAATATTATTGTGAAAACGTTGATTGTCTTCAAATCCTATTAAAGAGAAAATGGATGAAAACAATAACCGAAGCGTTTGTAAAGTTTGTTTCTCTTCTAACATTGATTTGATTGGAGACGTTTGTGGATGTACTGGAAGTGTTGGTTTTATATGTTTCCAATGTCTTCGTCAAACAATACTTCTCAGAGATGTGGACGCACCAGAAGATGCAAATGGTTGGCCAGTATGTATGGATTGTCATCAATCGTATAAAGGTATTGATTATATTATGTCTCAAAACAACATCTCTTTCAATCAATATCTTCATTATACAAGAGGTTATGGTTTGATGGACAGATTGTTCTTCAGTTTAGCACCGGGAGTAATGATTGTCTTGTGCTTAGTCTCGCACTCTTTCATTCCATACAGAAATCAATTTGAAGTGAATTTCGGAAGAATAATGTTTGGGTTCTTCATTACACTATTTATATGCTTATACATAGGATTTGCTTTTTTCGGGTTCAATGCATACAATGAATACCTGAATCGGCCAGGGACTGAAATTATAGATATCAACGTTATATTTGATACACCCGAACCCAAACCTCACAATATCGATGAACCGGATTAAGTTTATTCTCAAAAATTGAAATAAAAATAGTTTTTTTTAATTATGTTATGTAAGGAATGATATATTATGTAAGGAATGGTATGTTACTGTACAGTATATGTGGTAATAATTATTTGATTATAGTTTAGAAAATATTTCAAACATTGAATAAAAATAATGAAAAAAGTATTGATTTTGAAAGAAATGAAAACCAAATCTATTGAATCGCTTACTCATTGATTCAATGCTTTTATTTCAAACTATAATTAAGAGTCAAATGGTTTTGTATTCATTGAAAACATTTATAAAACGATTATTTCAGCGAATATTGAAAAACATTTCTGAAAATGCATTGAAAAGCAATAAATCAAACATTTTTTGTCTGCTTTTAGAAAAACACTTTTCATTTGAAAAACAATTCAAAAAATGTTAGATTTGAAGAAAAGTACAATTTTTGTTGCTTTAAATGAGGTCCAGGTTAACAGATATTAGTAATTATAACAGATTGATCAAGTACATTTTCATTTCACAGAACCCTCCATATGTTTTCATGAAGAATGTAAACAATACCTGGGTGTTAACTGGAGGAACAGAAGTTCAACTTTTGAAGACTTTTAGCAAGAAATTTAATTTTACTTATTCTGTAATCAATTGCTATAAAGAGTGGGGAAGTCCACTACCCAACCATTCATGGACTGGTATTATCGGACAATTACAATCAAAGGTTTACTTTTTTTCTATAAATTCAACAAATTTTCAAATATTTTTTCTTCTAAAGAAAGCAGACATTGGTTTATCGGAAATCTCTATAACCTATGAGAGGTCAAAGGTCATACAGTTTTCATATCCTTTTACTATAACTTCAGTGACTTTTATGACTTCTTTACCAAAAGATAAAACAAATTTTGAATTAATTTTTAATGTTTTTGATCCTTGGGTTTGGATTTCATGTTTTCTATCATTGATTGTTGTGTTAATCGTTATCTCATTGTTAAGCAAAACAATTATTGAATTAAAGAAAAAACATTTGATTTGGACTTCAATTGCAATACTTCTTAAACAACCAATTAGTTGTCGTTTGCCATCAATACTATCCTTACAAACATTAATATTCTTCTGGATCTTGACTTGTCTTGTATTGACTTCTTGTTATAGTCAATGTCTTAACTCATTGATGGCTATTCCCTCGAAGACTAAGACTATTGACACCATAGAACAATTGGTGGAACAGCTTAGAGATAAGAAGATTAGTGTAAAGACAGACAAGAGTTCAAGTGCTACTGAAATGTTGAAAGTATTGAATAATATATTAATTAATTAATAGTTTTATTTAATATTTGTTTTAAAGGATTCAGAATTTCCTTTATATAAAGAAATTGGAAAATATTTGAACGTTGAAGACGAGGTTCTTCTCACTAAAAGTATCATTGAATCCAAAGAGTCATTAGCCATCATAACGGCTCGGGAGTACTTGAAATATGTGGCCCTTATATATGGAGATCACACTTTCCATTTACCCCAACCCACAGAGGAGTCGACTTTCTTTTTGGACTTTCTTTCCATTGGTTTTCGAAAGGGTTTTCAATTTAGACTACAATTTGACGATTTGTAAGACTTTTAACCATTTATTCAAATGTTTTTATTAACAGTATCATTTAATAGAATAACCAAGATCAAAGAAGGAGGATTTTTTGATTATTGGATGATTAATGAGACGACAAAGAGGAGAGAAAATCAAATAAAACCAAAACGTAAAGAGGATTTGAATACAAGTGACCAAAACTTAAACGTCAATCAAATGCAGAGTTTTTTCTTTTTATTGATTTTAGGGATAATTATCTCATATTTTGTTCTCTTTATTGAAATTTTAAATATTATTTATTTGAAACGATTTATTAAACGATAAAATCAAATCATTTTCACTATACCTCTCCACAGGGTATAACAAAATGTCTAAATTAAAAGCAAAATAAATGAAAACATAAATAATAATCAAAAAATTTATTTTAAAAAATGAAAAAAAAAATTATTTATAAAAATGAATGAATTTTTTGCTAAAATGAGAAAATTGTGTCAAAATATAGATTAAATTGAATTTAAATGAAAAAACATTTAATTAATAAACTTTTCATTTAATTATTCATAAGATTTGAAAAAATATTGGATTTCTTGAGAATATAATTCAATTATAATAACATTTTTTTGAAATTTATTTAAAGACAAAAATTCAGGACTTTTTCCACAATTAATGTCACAATTGATGACCGAATTGATGGTTAAATTGATGACCGAATCGATAGCTTTTCAGTACTTTTTATTTACTAACGATTGTATTAAAGCATGAATTTTGAGTGAAGGCCCGACTTTCATGTTTGTCAGCTCCAGTAGGTCTTCACGATTAAGGCTTAGAAACCTTTTTCCATCGATTTTCTGAATAAAATAAAAAACAAATTATTGATTGAAAAGAGAATTAATTTTTGTCTACTTTTATGGCAAACGATTCACAATAAGCCGAACAATCGTTTTGCCGAAGAAAGTGAACCACTTCTTGATGTGACCAAAGTCTGGCATCACTTCCCAAATCACTGGCATCTGAAGTGGTCTTAATGATTGGCGAGGGTTTGATTGTGACCGCACTGTTAGATGAGACGGAAATAGAGGACGAGGAGGAAATGGTATCGTCTTGACATTGAATCCAATCTGAAGGAAATGGCGATGGATTAGACTCTTCTTGGAAATCTTTGTTGGAAACGGTTGGAGATAAACGCTTTTTACCTTAAAATTCAAAATCAAATAAAAATAATGTTTTGAGAGCACAGGACATACGTTTCTGAGTTCGACCTCTGTATAGATTACGTCTTCTTTTATTTGAATCATTTGGTGTTTGGTTTTGAAGACCAGTATTGTCTTCATCTCTCGGCGGTTCTAAAGGATAATTAACCAATTGACACCAACCCATCGGGAAGAGATCGGGAGACTCGCAATCACACCATTGATCATAACTTTCATCCCAACCCACAAAATGGACACGAAGAAGACGTCCAACAACTTTGGTGATAGTGGCCACACATATAAGTCGTGGTTCCATGAGATCCACGGCCTCGACATACATTCCTTCTTTATATCCATGTTTTGGAATGTCTTTCTTGAAAAGAGGTACCGGTGCTGCACTGGATTTTGTTTCTTTTAGATATTGGAACCAGTTGAATTCATTTTGATAACCTTTTAATACAAGAGAACAAGATAAAATTAAAAGCACAAGTAGTTTCCTACTGACCTCTAGGTGGAGTTAATTGGAGTTTATTTAATGAACAAAAGCCGACGGGAAAAATACAAGGACTGGTGGCGTGATAGCAGAACCAATCGGAACCGTTGGGAGACATCATACCATCGATTCCAATCATGAGATAATTGTTTCTTAAGACTTTGGTCACAGTGGCCACACATATGGTGGAGAGGTTTAGTGGATCTATTGCTTCCAATTTCATACCTATGAGTGAGAGAAGAGATTAGAGAAGACAATTGGAATTAATGATCTTGTACCTTCTTTGAATCGGTGGTCAGTATTGATAATAGGAGGCATTGGGAAGAGATTCCACGTGCAGTCATTGTCTTCAAAATGTTTACTTAATGTCTTCTGAAGAGAACTCTTCGCGTACTCAGGAGTTGCTCTTAATTCATGTCCAACTACTTGTGCCCAACCGACGGGATGGATCAGATTAGATCTCTGGTGACACCAAAATCCTTCATCTAGATCTTCAGAACCTTCATAAGTGACATGAAGACGTCCACCAACTATATCGTCAATAGTGGCCACTCTTACGGCGGAAATACGATTCTTGTCCACCACTTCCAATTTCATGGATAATCTGAATCTTGTTTTAAGACTTTCTTTCACTTGTTCCGAGAAGTTCTCGGGAAGAGTTCGGGAACCGGTCAGACGTTTAACGAGAAATCCTTTCCAATCGGAATTCTTCTCTTCAATGGTCTTCGGAGGTATTAATGCCTTGCCTTGAGATGCACACCACCCAACAGGATGTACTTGAGTGGTGAAGATATTGATCCAAAAGTCTTGAGAGGAATCATTACCAAAGCCTTCATATCTTAATTGAACCATAAATCCCGCGATTTTCACAACACTTGCGATCCAATGAAACTCATGACTTGGTTTAGATGTCGGGAAATCCCGATTCTTCACCTCTAGCTTCAGACCAATAGTGACCAATGAATCCCACGTGTCGGCCATCGGCGCGTGAGGGAAGGAACTAATTGGCGCTCCTCTTACTGAAGAGTCTTTGAGAACAGACATCCAATCAAAAGAAGAGTAGTTTTGAGACAATTTTAAAGAAGTATTTTTTGGCGATTTTTTTCCCGAACTAAGAGTTGACTGAAGTTTAATTGGCATTATTGGTGGTATTGATGGCATTGATGGCACCATTGGTTTCTTCTTCGGTGATGTCATCACTTGAACAGGTTTTGGTATTATTTTCGGTTTATTTGGAGGAAGAGTCACGATCTTAAACAATGGCGTCTGTGGTGGCTGTGGAGGAAGGCCTCGGACACAGTTGGCACTACAATACTGTTTACCTTTGCCATAGAAAGTGTCTTTTACTCCAACATTACTACATCGGATACAAACACCCATTCCTTTGAAGAAAACAAGGATTTAATGAAAAACAAAGAGAAGAGAAGACAAAACAATTGATACCATCGTTAGAAATGGGAACTCTTGTGATAATCCTATTCTTCTGGAGTGAAGGATTAGTCTTCAACTGAGGTGTCGATTGACTGGCATTTGAGTTATTGTTTGAATCATTGTTTTGTTGTTTATTTGATGTCATTAATGAAGAGTTTGTGCGCAAAGGGTTGTCGTTGTTGTCGACGGAACCACTGATTTGTGAGGTAAAGGCCTCGTAATCCATGACCTCCTCGTCCATCACTCTCTTCAGTGAAAGAGATTATTAAACAATAATTTCATAAATTTGAGACAAAATGAGTGAAACATTGATTGAAAAGCATTTCAATGTTTTTGAAGTTATTTTACATTCAATTCAATGTATTTTCATATCAATTGAAAACAACATAAACACTAAACGACTGACTGTTGACTGAAAAGCAGTGAAAAGCCATTAATTGTTGGCAAATGTGAACAAAAGGCAAACCTTTTCATTCAATTCATATTTTATTTGTGGTTTAATTTCACTTCTCTTTTCAATGTTTCTCATATTTTCTCATTCAATCTTTTCTACAAATCTTTTCCATAGTTTGTACTCAATATTGGGTTTCATTTGTAGACCTTTGAAGGCATTTGTCGTTCAATTTCTCCACAAAATATAAACGTATTTTGTACTCAAGTCTTGAAAACACTTTTGCTTTCAATGAATGGAAACAATATTTTATATAAAAATTAATTACGTTTTCATTAAAACGAAACCATTTTTACACTCAATTCACTCCAAAACCAAACAATTGTTGACATTATTTATGAATCAATGATTTGAACTCTAAATACAAATTATGGAAACTTTTTGTGAATTAATTGAAAGAAAATACAAACAAAATGTCAACAAAAAGAGATTAAGTCTTATGACATGTGAACACAAATTCAAACTTTGAAAACGAGACGACAAGTGATGGAAACGCTTCCCATTGAGCTCTTGGAGCACATCCTCAGACACTGCACCGGCGGGTCGTTGGCCAGAATGGGAAGGGTGTCCACGAAGTGCCGAACAGCGGTGCAGAACATCGAGCGCTTGAATGAGGACTTCTGGAGACAATGTTGTTATTCAGAGATCAATAACAGTCTTCTCGAAGACATGAATACAAATCATAAGTTATTTGTCCATCAATTGGATGACAAAAAATGTAAACAAATATATATTAAATGGTTTTCTGGAAGTTATTGGCCGAAGAACTCATCTCTTGTCACATGTAGTGAAGAGTATAGTAACGGATCCAATGGTTACGAAGACATCACTTGTCTCGCAGTCACTGGTAGTCATTGTCTTAACTTTTGCCACAATTTTCATAAAAAATCAATTAATAATAGGAAATACTGTAATCACTGGCCATCGCTCAGGGAAAGTGGTTTTAAGGCCAGAATGTGAGGCACCGGTAGTTGTGGCCCAACATATGGGTCAAGTGAGGGATATGAGTGCTGTTAATATGGTTGGCCTGGGTAATTAATGTTTTCAATGGTTTTCAATGTTTTTAATGTTTTTAATGTTTTTAATGTTTTTTTAATAGAAAAATATGAATTAAAGGGAAAAGCGTTTACAAGTCATCATCACATTATATCTGTTGGAGAGGACAGTCGTATTTATGTATCTCTTATTTCAATGGACAGTCGACTTTCTTTTGAAATCAATTCCTGTATAAAAAGGGATTTTATTAAAGTCTGTGTCTCCAAAGATCTCTTTGCCGTTTCTTGTAGAGGAAGGGTAGACATAACATTGTTTCGTATGATTTTGCCGGAAATGGATGTCATTCCTAGAGATAAGCCGTTATTAGTGAGAAAAGTTGAAACCATTACTTCCGGTCTTCTCTTTGAATGTTTGAATCCTTGTTTAGGACTTTTCACGTTCTCTGACCTCAAGGTTTGTATTTCAGTATTGTTTGCATTCGAGACAACAATTAATTGATTTTTGAATTTTGAAAGTTGAATTGTTTTTGTCAAAACTTCTTGTCCATCGCTTCCAGTGATGTGAAGAGTCAATTGGATCAACTGGATCAATTGGGTAAAGGAGAACACTTTAGATATCGATGGGATGTTATAGAAGAAGTGGATTATAGGATAAAAGAGCTTCAGTGGGAAGACATCTCTTTAAGGATAATAAAAGGCTTTTCCTTTGGAAACGGAATTTTCTTTTTGATTACAAGTATTTTATTTAATATTTTCTTTCATTTGTTTTTTAATTGATTTTTAATTGTTTTTAGATTTGAATCAAACTCTTTATTCATTGGATTCCAAGACATTCCTCTTGTGTCCATTAGAACATCATTTAAGAGTTTATGACAAAATCACTTCAATAGCACTCTATGGGTCAGTATTGGCCTGTGGTACACATGATGGTTATGTCTATATATACGACTGTCCATCACTTGAAAGACTTCATTATTTAACTCATTTTAAACCAATCAAAGAATTAAAATTAAGTTTTCATCCAATTCTCAACATTATTGTCACCGACTATGGCTTCGGCCCGACATTGTTGGCCACAACTAAACACAAAGTTTATTGTTTTCATTGAATTCAAAATAATTGTAAAAAAGTTTTCATTTTTTTCAAATAATTATTGATTAATAAAAATATAATTAAAATGAGAATTGGGTTAACATTTCTTTATTTATTGTTTTATGTCTACCTGTGCTGTGAATAATAAACTTTTTATTTATAACTAATTATAGGTTTTATAAAAGTAATTAAAAGTTTAATCAATTATTTATAAATTTGACATTTAAAGTTATGATAAAATGAACTTTCACAATTATCTGATATAATGAGGATATTATGAAATGATGTTTTGATCACTTTCTCTGATGTTTTGGTGTAAAAAACCAGTTATTCTTATAATGACTATAATATTATGTTTTTCAATACAAATGCATTAATAATTGACTTTTGGACTTAAGATTAGTGAAAAATCCTTGACTTTGAATACAAAATGTCATTATTTTCATTAAAAAGTATTTATTATAAGAGGAAAGTGGTTTCAAAATTAAACATTTACACAATTGACGTAAACATTAACACCAAGGTTATTTTTAATATTTAAACAATAGTTTTTGACATTTGTTTTAATGATTAAAAGTTTCAAAACATTTACAAAAAAAATAATTATAAAAAAATGGTTTTATTTGTTATATTTGACCCAAATTTCAGTCAATTTATTGATTTTTTTTTTAAATTCAATTCAAATAACAAAACATTAAAAAAGACATAAAATTATAGAAAATATTGATTTCCTAACAATTCCTTTGAAATAATTTTTGCACTTGAATTGCACTAAAACTACATTTCCTTCAATAGTTTCACTCAATTTCCTATTTTTCTTCTCCTGACCCGTTTTTACAAAATACAATTAATAAAAACTTGTACTTGTACATTCTATTATCTTAACTTATTAATATATATCAAAACTTATTTATCTAAAAATAAATATATCTTGAACATTATAAGAAAATTAAAAATGTGGAAATATGAAAATATTGAATCGGTTTGGGTTGGTTTGGGTTTGGGAAAGGAAAGTCTCCTTCTAGTGTTTTTGATGACGTAATAACGGTTTGGATTTCATTATTCACTGAATGACAACAAAAGTGAATAAAAATTATTTAAAAGTCATTTTATTATTAAAAGTTTGAAATAAATTGTTAAAACATTTTACAAATTATTAATTACTTTTAATTATAATTAAATATGAGTTCAACTAATAAATCAATGGATCCGTTGGATGTGATTAAGACATTAAGACAACAGTGCAATGAATCGGCAGATGATTACAACACTTTTGTCATTTTCGGCGCTTCGGTAGGTTATACCCGGCCTTTTAATAATTATTAATTAATTTTGTAATTTTTTGATGAATTTGTATTAAAATTAATGTTTTAATAGATTTTTAAATAAATTTCATTTTAATTTGAATTTTAGGGAGATTTGGCGAAAAAGAAAATCTACCCGACCTTATGGTCAGTAGTACAGTATTAATACCTCCCTTTCCCCTACAGTATACTTAATCACTTTATAGGGCTTTATATAGAGACCGATTGATTCCTCGGAAGACATCAATCATTGGTTACGCCAGAAGTCCATTAACTGTGGATCAGCTGAAGAAGAATATTGAAAAATATATTTCTTTAAAAACTTCTGAAGAAAAAGAAAAATTTGAAAAATTTATTTCAAAAAACACTTATATTTCCGGTTCTTATGATAATTATGAAGATTTTCAACGTTTAAATCAAACCATTGTTGACTACGAGAAGGACTATAAGATTGGGAACAGATTGTTTTATTTGGCTCTTCCGCCAAATGTCTTCGAAACCGTTACTAAACTAATTAAAGACCAATCAATGGCTTCAAAGTATTGTTGTTTTTATTATTTTCAAAAATTCAAATATTTTATTGTCTCGCACAGGGGTTGGAGTCGTGTTATTATTGAGAAGCCGTTTGGAAGAGATTTTGAATCTTCTTCTCAATTGTCACGACATTTGAATTCATTGTTTATTGAAGAAGAGATTTATCGTATTGACCACTATTTGGGTAAAGAAATGGTTCAAAATCTAATGATCTTAAGATTTGGAAATCGTATCTTTACTCCCATTTGGAATAGAGATAACATTGCTTCAATACAAATCTCATTTAAAGAGCCATTTGGTACACAAGGAAGGGGAGGATATTTTGATACTTTTGGTATAATTCGGGATATTATGCAAAACCATTTACTTCAAATCCTTTGTTTGGTTGCCATGGAGAAACCTGTTTCCTCTAAAGCAGAGGATATAAGAGATGAGAAGGTAATGAATGAAATAATTGTGAAAATAATAATTTTTTTTTGTATTTTTAGGTAAAAGTATTGAAATGTATGTCAACTTTGAGTTTGGATGACATTGTTTTGGGTCAATATGTTGGAGATGAGAATGGAATTGGAGATGCAAAGGATGGATATTTGGATGACCCTACTGTTCCCAAAGATTCTATAACACCGACATTTGCATTGGGAATGTGTAGAATTAATAATGAGCGCTGGGATGGAGTTCCCTTTTTCTTAAGATGTGGTTTGTATTTTTTTTTAATTATTTTTTTTTTGTTTTTTAAAAAAACATTTATTTTTTAGGAAAAGCTTTAAATGAAAGAAAAGCTGAAATAAGAATTCAATTCCGAGATGTGGCCGGGGATATATTCAATGGCCAATGTAAACGTAATGAATTGGTTATAAGAGTACAACCAGGAGAAGCTGTTTATGTGAAGTTTATGACAAAAGCACCGGGAATTTCATTTAAATTAGAGGAAACGGAATTAGACTTGACTTATACGAGTCGTTATAAAGTATTAAAACTTTTTTTTTCTCTTTTTTTTCTTCTTTTTCTAAAATCTATTTAATGTTTAAAACTTAAGACCATTTTAAGCACTCAATCAAATGCACCACAACTTCAAGTAAAGTCATTTCTCTTTTCACTCTTTTTTTACTTTTATTTGAACTGAAAATTGTTTTTTAAATTGATTTTAATATAAATTGATCTCAAAATAGGATTCATTGCTTCCCGACGCTTATGAACGTCTTATTATGGATGTCTTTGCCGGAAGTCCGGCCAATTTTGTCCGTTCTGATGAGTTATCAGAGGCCTGGCGTATATTTACACCTGTGCTCCACAGTATAGAGAAAGAGAAGATAAAACCTTTGCCTTATAGGTATGGGTCAAGAGGTCCTAAACAAGCAGATGATTTCTGTATTGCACAGGGATTTAAATTCTATGGAACATATAAATGGCATAATCCTAATGAAGGGAACGGAGCCCAAAACTAATGATTTGAGAAACTCCCTGTGCTCTCTCCCTGTGCCCAACAATTAAACAGTATTTTTTGTTTTTATTTTTTTTTTGTAATTTTTTAAATGATTTTGATTTCCGTTTAGACTATTGTTGAGTTGATTTCACAATAAAAATGAAATAAAATGAAATAAAAGTCTTTTTCAATACGTTTTCAAACAATTTATTCATAAAAATAATAAAACATTTTTAAAAATTTAAATTTCAATAATAGCCTCCATATCCCGCGCCATAACCGCCATAACCGCCATATCCTCCACCATATCCTCCACCATAACCTCCTCCATAGCCTCCATATCCACCATAAGGTTGATTGTTGCGAATACTGTGTCCAGTTGTTGCCCCGTGAGGAGTAATGATCTCATATTGTTGGGCGAAAGCCAATGCCAACAATGAGAAGAGAGTTAAGAGAATCTAAAGAAAAAATATTTGAAAATTTGAAAAATAATTTCATAACTCACGAGAGAATTCATGTTTTACTGTGTTTAACAACTGTTGATTTGAATTCACTTTATATACAATTTATTTTTCATTTATCCTTGATCATCATTAGATTAAGATTGTGAATTAAAAAACATTTTTGAGAACGTGATTTCAATTAATCCTTCATTTGATTTAAGATTTATATCAAAAGAAATATAAAATTTAGAGTAAAATAAAAAATTATTAAAAAAAATATTTATTTTCTAATTATTTTGTAATTTTGTTTATTTTTTCATTAAATTATCAAAAAATTATAAATTATTCAATTATAAATCTTTATAAATATTGAACATGATCATTTTATATTTTATAATTTTGAAAATACAAGCAAGGTGAATAAAAGTAGTTTATCTAGCAAATATCAAAGTTTGGAAACATTTCTTTACAAATCATTAATAATTGACTTTTTATTACATTTTTGTAATTTATTTGTTAATTTTTTTAATCAAATAATTGTGAAATGATTAAAATATAATCTTAAGATTAAATTAGCAATTACATTTTTTTTCACTTAAAAAGTATTTTCGAAATAAAATTTGTATAAAAATAATGAGAATTGAAAAGAAGGCTATCTCTAGACACGTGACCAATGAATAAAAAGACCTAAAAATGAAATCAATGTTAAAATGATTACAACAATCTATTTGTCACGTGTTTAGAGATAATCCTCTTTTTAATTCAGTTTCTCAAATATTAAAAAACATTTTTCATTAACTAAAAAAGGTTTGAATTTACATTATATTTGTATATATTTTGTGACTTTTTATTACATATATTCAGCGATAAATCATTTTTGAATTCATTAATTCTCATTTATTAATTAAGATGAGAAGAGCACTGGTATACAGAGCACTGTATAAACAGATTCTTAAATAAAAGAAAAGATTTTTTTTTTGAATAATTTTTTTATTTACAAAAAACTATAATTTTTTTAATAATTTTTACATAAAATCTCTTTTTCTTTGTTTACCAAATGCCTCCATATCCTCCCCACGCGCCTCCATATCCGCCAATTCCTCCATGAACACCATAACCTCCCCAACCAGTAAGAGCACGTGCATGACCATTCCACGCGTTCCACAGAGGACTATAAGCACGTTCTTGATGCACGTGAGTCTGACCATAAGGTGAGACAACGGTATACTGTTCAATGGCATAGGCCATGGATACCAGTGCTAAGAGAGCCAACTGTAAAGAAAAGAAAAAAGTTTTTAAAAGATTTTTAAAAATATTTTCAAAAAATTACCAAAAATTTCATTTTTCAGTGAAAAAAGTTTTTTCAAAATTTGAGGAAAATTTGTGTTTCTTTTGGATTTCGTTTAACTCTTATATACTCTGAGATTAATCCTTGACTTTAATCTCTCTTTAATCAAAGGATAAACTTTCCTTTAGAAGACATTTATTCACAGATTATCCAAAGATTTACAGATTTTGAGCCAAAAATAGGAAAAAAAAGTTTTATTTGTTTTGAATTTTAATTTTGAAAATAATTCACTTTTTTTCTCATGAATTGACAAATATTTCAAATTTAAGGTCAAAACTGTAAAAAAAACTAATCTTTTAATCAAAATAACAGTAAATTAATGTATTGAGCACTCTATGAGAAATTGTAATTATGAAATCACCAATCAACAATTATTTAAATAATTTTTTTTTTGAATTTAAAAAACGGTTTCATTTGATTTGATTGTTGAGGAGAAGAGAGTATCCGTTGGATTCATAATTCTCGAGACTTTCAATTGTTTGGAGTGTCTGTCTATGAAGAGCACTGGGAATGTAATTGAAAACAATATCTCGTGAGAAATAACAAGAGATTTACAAATCGAATGAAAATTCTTAAAAATATTTTTTAATCCAATTTTAATCCGGATTAGATTAGAGATTATAGAAATAATGAATAGAATACATTTATTACACAATACAGTAGTTGGAAATGATCTTGTTGCAATAATTAGTTATATCAATAGAAAAGTCTTTTGATTTGATTCTGGTTAATATCGGACACATATTGTCTTCTTATTGGTCTTTCAATGTGATTACAATGACTGTAATAATTGTCACCTTTTCTGCTGTGAATCCAATTGTTTGAGCGATAATACCATTGTTTACGAGATTTGAAAAAGTGTTGGAAGTGTTGCGCGAAAAGCAAACAATGAAAAAGAAATTCAAATTTTTATTATAAGAAACGGTTGATCGCATCGGGAATGTCACGTGACGTGGAATGGAAGGAAAGGTAGATTTCCAATGGATTCTTCAAATTGATTCCAAAGTTTAAGAGAAAAGAAAAAACATATGTTTTTAGAAAAGAAAACAAATTAAGAAAAACTCCGCCTTTAGAGCACCAGAACGTGCTTTTCCTTCAAATAATATAAAATAAAAACATATTTGAAGAAGAAAATAAAAATGGAACCAATTGGTAAGAAGAAGAGATAATCCATGTCCATTCAATAGATCCCTTCCTCCACAGTATTTATCGACTCTTTGGACAACATATCAATCGTTAATTTAAATGTGAATTCACTTTCTGATGACCTGATGACCGATGCGGACAGTATTCCCGACGGAGGACAACATTATCTTCTTTCTGACCATTTAGATGATGACAGACAACGGTTCCCATTTGAAGACGATTCATATCGATCTCACCACCGAAGAACTACTTCCTCATTGGATAAAGTGCGGACATGGAAGAAGTATAAGAATAAAAAGCATCTGAGTCAATTGGAATTAGATAGAAAAAGAGATCTTGCTAATAAACAAGAAAGAAGAAGAATGCACAGATTAAATGATGCTTTAAATAGATTGAGACAGGTAGAGTAGAGAGTACAGGTAGATTGTCCAATGTCAACTAATTGTCTCTGTTTAGGCCATTCCTCTGGAACTACAACATCCGCCACGGAAACTATCAAAGATCAAGACTCTTCAATCCGCCATTAAATACATTAAAAGATTACAAGAAATGCTTCAATAATCACGTGATTTATAAAAATTTAATTAAAAAATGACTTAAATTTTAAGAACTCTTTAAATGAGAGTTGTCTTCACTTCGGAGGAATGGATCCCAAATATCGAGATATGAGAGGACAGCCAATAACCACCAGATGGACGGTCGGCGCCGACGGAACGCCATAGACATCAAGAGGACGTCCAGAAGAAGTTTATAGTGACTATTGGTTCGGGTTTTCGGTAAAAACATTGTTATCTCGTCTCTTATTGGTTGTCATATGATTACTAATGACGTCATAAAGAGAATGTGTTTTTGTTTTCAAAACAATGTTTTTGTCTTTAAATACAATCAAAACCCTTTACACCAACATCTTCTCTCCCATTCCCTCTCCCCTTCCCCTCCCAACCCTTTTCTTATTCCCGTTGACCATTTCACGTGTTGTCCACTCATTGTTGTGGACAGTAGTGGTCAGTGTGTGGGAGTGTGACTGTAGTGGTAGTGACGTCACTATAGCGGTGTTCGCCTGTACTTAAGTCTGGTACTACTCTCCAGTGAGGACTCGAAGAGTATGTGTGCTGTGATTGGTTGGAGTGGAGAGTGTGTGCAGTGATTGGATGAGTGTTTGTGAGCAGAGATGACGTCATTCGTTGGCTTTTAAACACTTTTATTGTTTTGTGAATTCATTGTTGAATTGATATTCGAATTCAAATTCAAATTTGAATGATATTATGCGACCGGAAGTGGAATCGGCGGCCAATTTCCTGACCGACCTCTTGAGACAATGTGTGTCCACTGACCTCTTGGAACAGTTCCGCCAATCGGTGATCGACCACTTGTTGGCCAATTATCAGCAGCACTGGTTCCCCGACCGCCCGACCAAAGGATCGGCCTATCGTTGTCTTCGTATTAATCACAAAATGGATCCAACGCTGACCCGCGCGGGACTGGTCTGCGGACTCGACGACACGGCTTTGCGGTCACTGTTTCCGCATGAGCTGACCCTTTGGGTGGACCCGTTTGAGGTCAGTTACCGAATCGGCGAAAACGGATCTATTTGTGTGATTTACGACTCAACCCAACGCCTCCTCACAACCCCCTCACCCCCTGACCTCTCCCTTCCCCTGGCCTTCGCCTTCGACGCCAAATATTCTCCACTTTTTATCGTTTAATCATTTTTTATAAACTTTTTGTAAATATTTTGTATTTTTTTCACAAAAAATGAATTTTTTTAATCATTTTATAAAAAGATCTCAAAAATAGTCTAAAAATTCTTTTTTTAATAAAAACTTTATTTCAAAACAAAGAAACCAAAAAATGACGTAATTTTTGAACGAAAAGTATTTTTGTGAAACATTTTCATTGTTTTTGAATACGTTTTGTCAACAAAAGCAGTAAATGACGTGTTTTTCACCACAAATGGACAACAAATCACTTCTTATTGTCTTCTCTGTCCTCTTTGTCTTCGGCTCTGCGGCGCCAGTCCTCGAGAGTAAGCCGGAAGTGGCGGAAGCGAAGATTGAGAAGGAAATGGATGATCTGGGTCTGGAATACGGAAGATATCTTCAGCAAGTGGTGGAAGCGCTGGAACAGGACAAGGATTTCGCCAAGAAGTTGGAGAACGTGTCTCAGGAGGAAATCAAAGTGAGTTGTGTTGAGAACCAATGAAATGATTGGATTTGAATATTTGAATAACCAATAGAATGGAGCGATTGCTCGGGAATTGAATTTTGTTGGACATCACGTGAGGAACCGTTTGGACGAATTGAAACGAATAGAAATCGAAAGATTGCGTTCATTGGCTAAAAGAGAAAGACAATTAGAAGATGACCAGGATAACCAAAATGGCGGACGAGGAGGTGAGAGACGGTGGAGGACTCTGGTGGCGGAGGACAATAATGATCTTGGTTAGAATTGAATTGGTGATTAATTAATGATTTCTTATTCTTCTGGTGAATTTAGGATCAATTGGACATTTGGATCACAAGAATATCCATTCCTTTGAAGCCGAAGATCTTCAGAAACTGATCCTTTCGGCCACAAAAGACTTGGAGGAATTGGATCAGAAGAGAAGAGAAGATTTTAAGAATTACGAGATGGAGAAGGAATTAAGATATCAGGATCAGTTAGCCAATATGACCATTGATGAGAGGAAGAAGGCAGAAGAAGAACATGATCAGATAATGGCCAAACATCGGGAACACCCGAAAGTTCATCACCCAGGGAGTAAAAAACAATTAGAACAGGTTTGGGAGGAACAGGATAAAATGCCTGTCCAAGAGTTTAATCCCAAAGTATTCTTCACTCTTCATGACGTCAATGGCGATGGTTTCTTAGATCCACAGGAAGTGGAAGCCATTTTGTCTTTAGAGATCCGGAAGTTATATGGAGAGGGAGGGGAGGAGTCTCGAGGAGGGAGGGGTCAGAGGAGGGATGAGAATGAAATGATGGAAGAGTTTCATCGAATGAGAGAACATATATATAAAGAGGCGGATCTTAATAGAGATGGTTTGATCTCGAAGAAGGAGTTCTTGGATTTCACCAGAAGAATGGAATTCGAGAGAGACGATGGTTGGAAGGGATTAGAAGAACAAAAGGTTTATTCACCGGAAGAGCTCAAAAGATATGAAGGGGAGAGACAACGACTACAACAACAGCAACAACAATATGGGGCGTATCAACAATACCAGTATTTGCCAGAAGGATACCCTCAAGGTCACCAACAACAACAAGGTCAACAATATGGCGGACAATATCCTCCACAAGGTCATCCACCACCACAACAGTATCAACAGCATCCAGATCTTCAGCTGATCCATAATCAACAACAACAACAACAGTTTGGACAACACGTGCCTCCCGTCGGCCAACACCCCGTCGGTGGACAACCCCAACACCAATATCCACCTCAAGGTCATCCAGATCAGCTGATCCATCACCAACCACAACAACAGCAACCACAACATCAACAGCAGTTCCAGGCCGTCGGTGGACAACCCCAATATCCTCCACAAGGTCATCCGCAAGGTCAACCCCAGTACCAGATGGCGGGCCAACCCCCTCACCCCTCCCAACCCTACCACCCCTCTCAAGCCATTCCTCATTAGTTTTTTAAACTTTTATTTGAAAATAAATTCTATTTCCATTAAATCACGTGATTATTATTGTTTCTTATGACGTATGTCTTTAACCACGTGTCTCTCAAAAGAGTTAACAGTTTTATGACGTATTCGAAGGCCACGCCCACCACAGCTCCCACCACTCCGCCCACCGCCGCGCCCACTACTCCGCCCACGAGCACAGAGTTGGGGGCAGTCTTTTGGGTTTTAGCCAATAGGGAGACGAAGAAAGAACCTTTGGATCAAATGGTCAATTGTGGCCACAAATTACCGATTTTACCGAAAAATGTGTTCTCAATGTCTTTCTCTTGTTTATCCGATATTCTGACCTTATATTCCCGAAGTTTGTCCGCAAATGAGTGGCCGTCGGGAGGCGGGGCGTTGACCACCGCTGGCCAATCAAATCGCGAGAATCTTTTGTCGGATTCTATTGTTGCGGAGATTTGAGTCAATAATGAGTTAATTCGCGAGAAATATATCTTTTTATCCATTTTTTAAAGAAAAACATAAAAATCACGTGATTTTGGATAAGAAAACGATTTTTAAACGATTTTTAAACGATTTTTAAACGATTTTTATTGGTTTAGACTTTAAGACAAAGAAATGTATTCTTTAAGGCTTTGGAAGTACTTCACGCGCTCTGACCTCTGGCCACTTCCCGATACCACTTCCGGGTCTACTATCTCACCCGTTTCCGGGTCCATCTCAAGACCATAAGCGGCACAAAAGTGGACTTTGATTTCCGCCATTTTGGTGGTGATTGCGGCCAATAATCGGGAGAAAGTGGTCAGATCTGTGTAGAGGACAAATTGCGGTAAATAATTACGGGAAGAGTTGGACCGAAGATATCTTTGAAGAGATGAAAAAAACGGTATTTTTTGGTCGAAAACGAAATCATTTATTGAATGAAAAATTTCTTTTATTTCTGTTATTAATGAAAAAACTTTTGCCGCCGAAGATCTGTTCCGATATTTAAGATCATCAGGAGGATTTAATAATAAATCACTTAATTGGTTCCATAGATCTCGTAAATTGTGGTAAAATATCAATTCCTCTTCAGTTAGTCTTCGAGAATTAAATACCATTTCAGACATCTCTAGATCATTACTTTGATAAGAAAATAGATAACCAACACGTGATTCATCACATGACTACTGGGCGGGTCTTCACTGGTCATGAGTGGTCAGAGGTGTCGACAAGAAACAACAGAATAAGGAAATATTGTCTTCTGACCAATTGGTGGCCAGAAATCGGGAATAAAGAGAAAAGAATTCCCGAATTATTAGACAAAAAAAGTTTTTCTATTCGTATAGAAAAGGACCAAAAGATGTGAAGAAAGTATTGAAGTTTTGGTCCTTTTTTCTACACTTAAAGTATTAATGAATTCAAGGATTATTAGAACGAGAATTCGAATGGAATAGAGGTTACGGTCGTTGCTATGGTTTCGGTCCACAAATGACGTCACTTTCTGTTATAATCTTTATTTTCCTTTTAATCCGTTTTTAATCTCTTTTTTAATCTCAAATAAAATGCGTTTTTCTTTTGCTTTTATTTTCGTTTTTATTTGTATCTCGCGATCACTTCTGGCCAACAATAACCAACACTTCCCGTACGTCAATTACGTCCCGTATTTCGTGTCCACTCCCGAACTCTCGGGTTTCCGGTCATATCGTCATCCGGCGGACGGATTCCCGACAGTTGCCGGAAGTGAGAAAGAGTTGTTAAGAATGGCCGGAAGTGTTGAAGAGTTCGCCCGAAGTCTCACGAAGATGACGTCAGAGTTGACCAGTGAGTCACGTGATCGCTCAAAACGAATGACTGAATTGGCGAAAGTGATTTCCGAGGCCGTGAAGAATGTGGCCGAATTGGCCGCGGGAATGGCCGCCAGCGCTCGGGAAGTGGCGGATGGGGTTCGGGAAACGGGAGATCGAATGAAGATTCGAATTCGTGAGATGTCAACAATGGTTTTGAATTTGTCTCAATTGGCCAGAAATGTAGTCAACGATCGAACCACGTGTCAGAAGACCGACCAATAAAAACACTTTTTAAATATTTTTGAATTTTTTTTACAGTTTTTTAATAAAATATTTTTTAAATGACTTTTCCGTTGGAAGAAGTTTGCGGCGAATGATCACGTGATGGCAGACTAAGGCCAGAGTCCAGAGATCCCGAACTGGACTTCCGGCGGTTCTGCGGCGCTTCAGTAGACGGGCCGGGAGTGTCCTCTACGGCTGCGGAGGACAACTGAAGAAGAGAAGAACTCTTTTGAATTCGAATTGTTTCCATGGATTGTGTTTCGGCAATTGACTCCCGAAGGTCATCGCAGAAGCGTTTCTGGTCAAGGTCATTGCGGGCATTGAAGGTCACAATAGCCTTCTGTCCATCAAAAGGCTTTAAAGCGATTCCAAACTTATGGAAAGGGGTTTCAAAGGTATGCACACAAATGACGTCAAGGGGTAGAGATTGTCTGAAGACGTATTCAGGCATTTGATGCGAAGCACGCGCTCTGGCGGACAGTTTTGTAATTAATAATAAATCGTTGAATAAAAACACTTCTCTTTGATGTCTATCACGTGATTCCTTCTTATTCTTATCACGAATCTCATAGAGACGACAATAACACACCAGACGTCGCCACTGGACACATAAGTTCGGTACTGCGGCTGCGCGCGGCGCCACCATCGCCGACTGTACTTTGGCCACTTGGGTCACGTGATCGGCACCTGTCCTCAACTCTTGGGCTTTAATTCGGTGGTAGATGTCGAGGAGGAACTGTTCCGGAAGGTTTCCTTCGGCGAAAACGCCATTAAGATTTTGAAGCCATTGATTGGCTGTCATTCTATTCCTCTGATTGGTTGGAGTGTGAAGATCTGTATTTAACATTATTATCGCTAAAAGAAATCACGTGTTAAACAATACTATGTTCTCATTGGTTGGAAAATTACCGAAAGCCAGAATAAAAACCGAATCACGTGACAAACATTCCTCAACATTGCAGAGGACATATCGGGTGGCAAATGCGTCCACAAGTCTCTCAATCTTCTGCGCTTCGCCGGGAAACCGGAAGAAGGTCTGGAATTTGCGGAGAGCGGTATCTACGGCCAGACCCGAGAGGTCAATCTCACGCGCGAAAGCCGTCAACACGTGCTTATTGAAGGCGGAGTTAGTGGACACGTATTCACCAATCATAGCCTTAGACACGCCTTTTCGGGTCAACAGGAAGTGAGCGATAACTTCCGCTTGAGTTTCCGGAATTTCCGTTTTTTCGATAAAACCGTTGGAAATCAAGAAATGGATTCCACGCTCTGAAGGACTGAAAAGTATTGTTATTCGGGTTTCTATGACAACCAATTGTTTACTGTTTGTTAAGGAGATTAAGCCCAACCCTATATTGACGTTTCCGTTGACATTCAACCAATTGTTGTGAACCATTTGATGACGTCATCAACGATTCGGCAATAAACGCATGCGATTGGTTGTCGTGACTGTCGTCCGTTGATTGGCTATCAAGTGATCTGACGGTGACGTCATAAGTGTCGTCTTGTGTCGTCTGTTGTCTTAAAGCTTGAAAAGCAATTGTTTTGAATCTCTTCTGTAGTCTATAAGTACGCCACGCCCTCTGAATCCTGACCGCCGATTCCCGAGCCACTAAACCTCCGTATCTTCGCTCCAATTGGTCAACTCTTCGGTCAATTAATTGTTGAGATAATTCGTATTTCTGGTCATCTTTACCGACGGGAGTTCGCGACTGCGCAGTAGATCTATATTTAAAGAGATTTATGAATGAAAAGAGAAAATAAATTACAATTACGTTTGAGTGTCCGCCGATGTAGTGGTGGCGCCACTGTCTGTCCATTCACTTCTATGATTGGTTGAAAATAATTAAAATTTGATTTATTGATTAAATTGTTGTAAACCTCGTGACGTCATTGGATCTGACATTCATTAATTGAATTTGAAATAAAAGTCTTTCATTTGAATCCAAAAGAGAATCTCTTTCTAGTCTTATTGTGGACACTGTGGAGGAATAATATTATCATTAAATTACTAATTAATTGATCATGAACAACTTACATTCTTTCTCTAAAGATTCAATTTTAATGAATTGTCTTCTAATGAGAGCATTGTGGTCACAAAGAGCCGTCGGTAAATGAGAACTCATTTTGAGGACATTTTTTGGGAGTTTTTCTTCAAAACTCTTATTTCTAACGACAGATGGCATTCAATATTCAATTCATTTTTTAATCTTTTTTTTAATTCAATTTTTAATTTACTTTTAATTCATTTTTATTTATAATTAATTACAAAATCTTTTATCCAATATTTGACCATAAATTCTGACCATTAATTGGTCAGTTCCGGCGATGACGTAATTATTGGTCACGTGAGTCACTGAAAAGACTCTTCACTGCTTTACTTCTGTGAACCAATAAGAAGAGAGAGATCAACGAGAATAGTAATGACCACTAATTCTACGGAAGTGTTGTCCACTACTAGTGATGGACATGAATTGGCAAAAGATGTTCTTCAATGGTTGGTATTGGTTGTGGGCGTGGCTCTATCATTGGCAACAATGGTTGGAAATATATTAGTGATGATCGCTTTTAAAATCGATAAAAATCTTCAAACAATTTCAAATTATTTTTTATTATCTCTCGCTCTAGCAGATTTTCTTATCGGTTCCTTATCTATGCCTTTATCTTTAGTTTATATTTTATCTGAAGGTTGGCCTTTAGGGCCTCTAATATGTGATGCTTGGTTAGCAATAGATTATCTTAATTCCAACGCTTCTGTTCTTAATCTTCTTTTAATCTCTTTTGATCGATATTTCTCTGTCACGAGACCATTAACATATAGAGCCCGAAGAACTACAAGACGCGCATGTGCAATGATTGCAGGGGCGTGGCTTGTTTCCGCCCTATTATGGCCGCCGTGGATCTTCGCGTGGCCAGCCATTGAGGGACGTCGGACAGTACCACGTGACCAATGTTATATTCCATTTTTGGAATCAAATATTTGGGTAACAATTAGTACAGCTTTAATCGCGTTCTGGCTTCCCGTTACTCTTATGTGTATTCTCTATTGGAGGTAAGACTCTAACTCTGACTCCTCCCTCTTTGACCTTCTAAACTCCTCCCACTTAGGATTTGGAGAGAAACAGAAAGGCGTTACAAAGATTTAACAACTCTCGTTCTCGTCTCTCATTCGCTATCTTCACAATCCTCTCGCTCCTCCCATTCCTCTACTCATTGTTGGCAGAAATGTTGTGTTCAGAAAGGCGTGTCATCGGCTGAAACCCCGCCCACATCTGAATCCATATACACAATAGTTATCCAATTAGAGCGAGCGAATTGTGGAGAACATAACGCGACGGTAACAATGCTCAGCGGGGAAGATGATGCCCCGCCCTCTCCCCCGCCCACTAGACTCAGAGCTCCAATCCAACCGAAGAGTGAAAGAAAAGCCGCAAAAACATTGTCCGCCATTTTGTTGGCTTTTATAGTGACGTGGACACCTTATAATATCCTCGGTAAGTTTGACCTCTTCTGACCACTCTGACCATTTACCGAATTCTTCCACTTCCGGCCGTAGTGTTCGTGAAGACATTTAGTCCATCATCAGTGGACAGCGATGGTTATTGGTGGCAATTTGCATATTACCTGTGTTATATAAACTCCACCCTCAACCCCTTATGTTACGCCCTCTGTAATGTCAACTTCCGGAATACTTATATCCGGATTCTCACGTGTCGTACAGGACGACAGAATGGACGACAAAGTGGACGACAGCAGACGACAGGACAACTGCGCGCACAGAGAGAGCAAAGAGTAATTCGCGAGACAAACAATAAATGATTTTATTATTCAAATGAAAAGAATTTCTGCGTTTTTAAACACGTTTTCAAATTCGTCACGTGTTAACCGAATATAACCTTCAGGTGGCACGTGATCTCTGGGTGCAAAGTACGCGTGGAAGAGATTCTCCCCGTCGGTAGAATTGCCGCCATTTTTGTCCATTTTTACAAAAGTATATTCACTTTAAAAATAAATAAAAACTTTTAGAAAAAAAACCGGAAATGACTTGAAATTACTTTTCTGTCGTCTTTGTGTCGTCTTCTGTCGTCTTTAACTCCACTTCCGGTTTCGGTAATAATTGTTGAATAAATGGTTTAATTGAAGGAAAAGATTCACTTCTTATTGGTTTTTCTCTCCAATTATTGATCACGTGTTCACGGATTTGATTTAAATCTGTTTCCGAGAGCACGTGTTCAGCGTCTGTTTCCACGGCAACCGGAACTGTTAGGAAATGAGAATGAAGAGGCGCGTGACCTTCAGAACTGGCACTGGTTTGAAGGTCATCGGAAGGACGATCTCTTAATGGCTTCCAACCCGAGAAATCAATACTTTTTGATTGGATTAAAAGATTAATGAATTAAAAGCTTTTTTGAAAAGATTTATTTAAATACTTAATAGGATTATGAAGAGACACGCGTTTCGTGACAAATGGCACGCATTGGACAACACGTGCGAAGAATAAAAAGAGAAAATAATTTCGGAAAAACATTTTGATTGCGTCAACAATACTGAGAGAACGAGAGGTCAAAGCAAACGGTTTTTTTGAACGAGTTTTTCAACAATACTTTTGCGCGAAATTCAAATTCAAAGAGAGTTTGCGTTAAAAACAATATTTAAGTGCTTTTGCGCGAAGACAAGAGAGACGACGAAAATGGCGACACAAGAGACGACACAAACTTCTTCATTGTTGACAGTGATTGAAAACGAGCCAACAGTGAAGACACGTGATGTGAAGACTAAACGTTTTGGAACTGTTAAAGTTCACGTGCAAGGTATGTGATTGGCCAGGTAGTATATATAGAATCTAACTGTCCTCTTAAAGGGGAATTGGATGATCATAAAGCAGTCTTCCTCACTGTCCATGATATTGGATCCAATCATAGGTTAATTGATCCACCAATTCAACAACAACCAATTAATCCAATTATTCCTCCACAGTTCATGGCGTGATTTTGTTGATTCTGATTCTAGTAAATTCTTAATCTCTTAATCCTATAATCCGTTAATCCGTTTAATCTAATAATTAGTGACAGAGATTAGAAATCGTTCCGTTTTTCTTCATTTGGATGTTTGTGGACAAGAAGATAATTCACAGGAAATGGAAATGGATTTTCCAACTATTCAACAGATAAGAGGAAGAATATTATTATCTTCTAACTGATCCCTTGTCCACAAATAGGTGAAGAAGTAGTTTTAGAGGTTTTGGATGCGATGGCAGTGCCTCTAGTGGTGGCATTAGGAGATGGAGCTGGAGCTAATATTCTCGCGCGTTTTGGATTATCCCAACCGTCACGTGTTTTGGGATTAATTTTAATCCATTTGGTTTCAACAGAAGTTGGATTTCTCGAGACATTAAAAGATAAATTATTTCATCGAAGAAATAGTCAACAGATGTCAGCACTAGATTTAGTGGCCATTCATAAGGTTAGTCATGTGACCACTAGTAATGACCAACTACTGACCACTAGTGACCAACACACGACAGATCGGGACTGAGACCGAGCCGTCATTAATGGCCGCTTACCGACAGCGCGTGCAAACTCTAAATGCGGGAAATGTCCGGAAATTCGTTTCCGCTTATATGAATCGGAAAGAGATCCAAGATCTTCGGGAATTGGATGTCCTATTGGTGGCCGCATCTCGTAGTCCGTTCTGCGCAGGCGTGGAAAGCATTTATTCGAAATGCAATAAAACTCGAACTTCTCTCTTAAAAGTTGACCTTTGCATTGACGTCATCAGGTGTGACCTTTGACCTCTTGTGACCTCTTAACCTGTGTCGCCCTCTCGCGCAGTGAATGTCCGGAGAAATTGGCGCAAAGTCTTCTCCTATTTGTGAAGGGATTGGGATTCCTGACCTCATGTCCTCAGACCGACGGTAATTACCGAATTCTGGCCAAAAAGTGGTCAATATTTGTGTCCATTTGTTAGGCTCGCGCTCGGACTCAACGGCTGGACTGAAGACGTTGGGATCAATTGGACGAAGACGCACATTGTCCATGGAGGAATATGTAAGGATTAGGATTAATAGGGATTAGGATTAACGATCATTAATCGGACATTTAGGACATTCCTCGGATGAGAAGACTTTCATTAACCAAATGAAATGAACGACAGAATTGACGACAAGTGACGACATTTGACGACAGATTTGACGACATTTTAATGTTTTCTTAATTTGTGTTTCAATTGGTGTTTAAATAAAGTGTTAGAAGCGTTCAGTGATGTCTTGGGATGTCTTTGCCTACCATTCCATTCAGGTTTCAACGACAACGAACTCAACAATGGATTTCAGAGTTCGTTAGTTCAGAGAAACCCGAATCGATGGCAACACTCGGACGACAACTAACGACAGATCTTTTGGTCGTCTCTTCTGTCGTCTCTATTGTTGAGCGTCTGATCGATCGTCTCTCCAACCGATCAAAGCATTTCGCGCGCAGAAGTCAACTCAAAGCATAGACACTACTACTGCGCATGCGTTCTGTTGTGCTCTTCCTCCTCTCCCTCTCCTCTCCTCTCTCGCTCTCTCTGGATCTGTTTGGAGCTCTTCAATGGCCCGACGGCGCCAGTGCTGCCACCAGTGCTGCCGCCGCCCACCGCTTGCGCACAACAATTGCTTTTGCTTTGGATTTGAGCCAAAAATATAAAAATAGTTTTTCTCTTACAATGAGAAGGAGAGACATCACAGACGACACCACAGACGACACCAACGACGCCAACGACGACAGGACTACAACAGCTGAGCCAGAGTTAAGTCGTTTCCGCCATTTTGGCGACGAATGGCAACAGATTTGCGAAACTCTTTTGTCGTGCGAACAGTTGTTGACAGTTATGTCTAATGAGAGACACAGTAATGACGACACTTTCGACGACACCAAAGACGACACCAACGACTGTCGGACGACACCAATAGACGACAACAGTAGACAACAATTACGACAAATCATTAAATCCATTGAACCGAAGAAGTACTCCAAGAGCTGTTCCAACCGCCGCCAATCCGCCCGCCGCTCCTCTTACCACAGACTCAAGGCTTTGACTCAACTCTTAATGACAACCAATTTAAAGGTAAACTCATTTCTGTCGTCTCTTCTGTCGTCTTCTGTCTAACTCTTGTCGTCTCTTCTGTCGTCCAGAGATCCACTTCTCTCCAATCGGTTCCTGTCGTCGACGACAGAGAAGACGACACGACGGCAACGCTTCCACGACTCAGAAGACGTCCACGAATTGCCCGAAATTATCACTCTTTCGATGTCTTGGACGACAATAATGACGACAAAAAAGGCGACAGAAGTGGTCTGTCGTTGCAATTGTCGTCTTCGCCGCAGAAAGACCTGAACAGACATTCCTGTGACGTCACAAGTCTTTTACTGTCGTCGCCGTCGTCTCAACCGTCGTCTCAAAAGCAAATCTTGAAATATTCAAAGAAACGGTTGAGAGGTTTGTGTCGTCTCTTCTGTCGTCTTCTGTCGTCTAATGTGTCGTTCCTTTAGGTCCTTACGGAGAGATGTTGGAGTCGATGATGAATACGCGTAACAATGACTGTGACGTCAGACATAACCTCTCGTTCATTCAAGAATTGTTAAGAGAAACACAAAAACAAAGGAAAGAATTGGATGAAAGCGCGAGAGAAACGACCGGAACTTCAACCGCCGAAGTACCGTCCATTACGGCCACTCTGTCTCTGGACACCCGAACCCATATTGTAGGAGAATTATATGACACGGAGAAGTCCTTCTGTGAACAACTTCGGGACCTTCAGGACAAGTATTCGAAGCCATTAATTGTGGCGCAGATAATCGACGCCATCTTTGTTGAGATAATCTTCGGGAAAATCGCTTCAATTCTGTCCATTCATTCCCGATTCTTGGATGAACTGCGCAGTCGCATAAAGAACTGGAATTCTGTTGAGACGACAGTCGGCGATGTGTTTGATATGTTTGACGACGCGTCGTGTCATGACGTCTATCTGTCGTTTGTTGACAATTGGTTTGAAGCGAAACAATTGATAAAACAGTTGTCGCGTGAGAAACCATTGTTTCATAAATTCATTTGCGATCAGTCACGTGAACACAGATCTAAACTCTCATTGGATGAACTGATGATTTCAATAATACAAAGAATCCCGAGATTAGAGTTATTATTAAAACAATTGTTGAAGAATACAGATTCAGAGCACAAGGACTTCCCATTGTTGGGGTCAGCGCTCAATAAAGTCCATTCTCTCGCTCTCGTCATCAATCGCGTGAAGAACGACACAGACGTCGTGTCGTCATCTCTGTCGTCAACAGTGGACGTAAGCGCGTCGTTAAGTGTCGTCCAATTGGAGAGTATATGCGATGGACTACCGGTGCACGTGTTGACGGGAACGACACTTCACGACATGTCGTTTGTTTTGATTCGAAAAAGAGAAAGAATTTTATTATTGTTTTCAAATGTTTTAATAATTCTTTCGATAAAAGGAAAGAAAAAAAGTGAAAACTTTTCAGAAAATAAATACAAAGTTTTGAATCATTTTTCACTTCAAAACGTGGACTTAAATAATGCCAACAATGAGTTACGAGACGCCGAAAGTGTCGCCGATTTAGAGCGAGATCTTCAGATCCTGACGACAGTTCAGACGTCGTTCGTCTGTCGTCTGTCGTCTAATTCTCGCGCTTTTTTAGAAACGGTTTTTCAAGATTTGAATTCAAATATTAATAAAAAAATGTTAGAAATGAGAAACAATGAGAAGAATCTCGAGATTATAGTGACCAACACAACGGCCGTCGAGACGACAACACAGAGCTCGAGCTCTCATTCTATTGTTTTACAATTCCTTTCTGAAGAGAAAAAAAGAAGATTTGAAGAAATATTAAAAGATTTGAAATCAGAAAAACAAATCTCGAGATTAATTCCACAATTCCTATGTTTTCTACCCATAAGGTACGTACTTTATGTAATTGTACATGTACTAATTCTGTTTCTCAATAGGAAAACACGTGCAGGACTTCAGTTCACGTGCGCGTCTCCAACCTGTGGAGGAAATAATGTTTGGATTTGTAATTCCGATGGATTTGTTGGACAAATCAGTGTCTTATCGTTGACGACACAAATGACGACACAATCGACGACAGGAACGACAGTCGAGCCGACAGTCGTCTCTTGTAATGGTGTTTGCAATTCAAGGATTATTTGTATGACTTGTGTTCCAAAAGCCAAACAAATCCAAAGCTTAACGTCTGAAGAATCTGATGGTCTGTTCCACTCTTTTTCATGTCCTTCTTGTGACCACTTTTTCCCGATAGTCTCTGACAGCGATTGCGGAGAAATGACGACAAATGAGACGACAAGTGAACGACAGAACGACAGGTCGTCTCTGTGTTGGCCAACCATGTGGTTCGGCACTGAAGACAGTTCTGTTCATATTTATTCATGTTTTGACGCCATTCGGTAATCCCTTAATCTCTCTCTCTTAATCCATTAATCCTATAATCCGTTAATCTTTTAATCCCTTTTAGAATCAAGAAAAATAAAGTGAAAGTGACTTTAAGCGCGAGAGTTGAGTCCATAACGTGAGTCACGTGATTGACCTCTATTGACCTCTAATGACCTTCACCTCTGACCTTTGACCTTCAGGTTCTTCGAAGAGAAAGTTTTTGTGAGTCTCGCGAACCAAAGTGTCGCCATCTTTGAGAGAGGTTTGTCCCCCTGACTCCTCCCCTCCCCTGACTCCTCCCACTTCCGCTCACTTTTTGTAACCTTTAGATGGAACCGGAAGTTGGAATACGACGCCATCTTTGCGTCCATTGGACTGTTTCCGGTTGTGTCCTGTGGGCTCACGGCTCTGGACTTCGGGTCACGAAATGGTCATTTCTGTCCGCGACGGTAATCTGGAGGCCGTGGCCGAGGACATAGTGGTCGGGGAATCAGCTGAAGACTTCGTTGGTCAGATGGTGGTAACCGAAGATAATCGGGTTTTCGTGTCCACCAATAGCTCTTTGGATGTCCATTGCTTTACCGCCGAAGAGCCAATCAGAAGATTGAAAACGATTTCTATTCAAACAACTCTTCTTAGAGGTAATCTTAATCCATTAATCCTAATCCCATTTTAATCCCTTTTTAATCCTTTAATCCATTAAAAGCTTTAGTAAATTGTGAAGAGATTATAAAACAACATAAAAGCGCGTGTTTAAGGATTTCCACTCTTTTAGCCGTAAAGGTTTGTCATTGGCTCTTGTCTTTCTAATTGTTAACCAATCACATCACAGGACAGGCTTTGGATCGGTACTTCGGCCGGAGTGGTCTGTGTCCTCGATTCGGGACTCTCGGACATTCAAATCGTCCCGAATGGACACACAGGTCATGTCCGCTTTCTTACGGCGGTAAATATGGAGGACAGGACTTTGGTCATTAGTGGCGGCGACGGGATTGAGATTTACCGACGGGCCGGAGGACAAGTGGTCAGTGGCGAGAGTGGTCGCGAGGACTCAACAAATCATTTGATTTTATGGACAAATATTTGAATTTTTTTATTGAAATAAAAGTTTTTTTTGTGTTTAATGTGAGAAACAATTAAAACCATTGAACGACAGAACAGACGACAGAAGAGACGACAGACGACGACAGAGACGACAGATGTTCTCTCTCTCACTGCTGTTGGCATTCCGTCTCCACTCCTGCCTTTCCCACGACTTCTCTCTTCTCTGATTGGTTTAAAGTTTTTCTCACACAAAAGCTCTTCCATTGAATAAGAGTTCAATGAATTCAACGCTTTTTTTGTTTGACTTTTGATTCGATTTTGAATTCAAATTCAAATTTAATTTCGTTCCAAACAATAGCCGTCAGTCACGTGACGGATGCCGTCGGCGAACTGATTGACCAGAAGTGGTCAGAAGTGGTCACAAAAAGATCGGAAAAAAAGTTATTTTTTGTCATTAAATACTCAACAAGTGTTCAAAACAATGAAATCTTTAATATTTTTAATATTTCTCGTGATTTTCATTCAAAACTCAATTCAAAGTAAAAAATATTTAATTTATTATAACTATTATTAACTAATTATTAATTATTATGACCTCAGGCCCGACGGTTCCCGCTGTCCACTGCCAGGACAATAAATGTCAAAATGGCGGTGAATGTGTGGTCACCCGAACTGGTCTTGAATTTTGTCGGTAAGTGTTCCCGAACTGACCATTTATGGCCACAATTGACTCCTCCCACTTCTAGATGTACTAACCAATGGGTTGGCAGTCATTGTCAACATCCGAATCCTTGTTACGGAAGTAATCGATGTTTAAATGGCGGCACTTGTATAACGACTTCCGTTTCCGCTTTTCCGCAATTTAAATGTCTTTGTGCTCTCGGCTTTTCCGCTTCCCTCTGTGAGATCCAATTGGCCAGTATTTGTGACCAGAATCCATGTTTACACGACGGCAAATGTCAACTGAAGAACTCATTGAATCAGTTCCAATGTGATTGTTCCCGAGGATGGACAGGAAGCCGATGTGACCTTCGGGATAATTGTGTCCAAAATCAATGTAAAAACGGCGCTAAATGTATGTCCTCTACTGACGGCTATTCCTGTCAATGTTTATCTGGATTTTCGGGTCAATTCTGTACTCAAGATGTGGATGAATGTTCGGCTGAAGACATCTGTTCCGGTCATGGAATTTGTTTAAATACTTTCGGTAATTTCCGCTGTAATTGTGAAAAAGGATTTTCTGGCGATAGATGTCAGCACGTGTATATCCCGTGCCAATATGACACGTGCGTTAATGGTGGACATTGTGTTCCTCATTATCAGACATTATCTTATTCATGTCAATGTCCAATTGGATTCACTGGTGTCCATTGTGAGATCAATGTGGATGACTGTGGAGGAAATCTTTGTCAAAATGGCGGACAATGTTTGGATGGACTCAATACATATACCTGTTCCTGTCCTCCACAATGGACTGGTCCATATTGTTCACGTGATGTTGACGAGTGCGCAGTTCGTCCGCATATGTGTGGAAATGGCGCCACTTGTGTGAACGCTTTGGGAAGCTTTTCTTGTATTTGTGTGAATGGATGGACAGGTGTCACGTGTCAAGATAATATCGATGATTGCGCGGCTGCCGCGTGTTTTAATGGTGCCACGTGTCATGATCGCGTGGGATCTTTCTATTGTCAATGTCCTTCAGGAAAAACTGGACTTTTATGTCATTTAGACGACGCATGCGCTTCCAATCCATGTCACGGTAAGAGACTATATAATACTTATTGTCACTAATTGTCAACAATTGTCAACAGAGGGAGCTATTTGTGACACTTCACCGATAGATGGCACTTATATGTGTTCCTGTCCTCTGGGATTTAAAGGAGTTGATTGTACACAAGATATTGATGAATGTCAAGAAAGTGGCTCCCCCTGTGAACACGGGGGCTCTTGTGTCAATACCCCCGGCTCTTTCCGTTGCGACTGCGCATTAGGCTTTTCAGGACCAAGATGTGAAGTAAACATTAATGAATGTGACTCCTCCCCCTGTCTTAATGATGGCACGTGTTTAGATGAAAGAGGATCTTATCGTTGTGTTTGTATGCCAGGTATTATCACGTGATCTGATGTCGTCTTCTGTCGTCTAATTTGTCGTCTTTTTAGGATATTCTGGAATTCATTGTGAAATTGACATTGATGAATGTTCATCTAATCCATGTGACAACAATGCTTTGTGTACTGATCTTATCAATGGATTTCGATGTCTTTGTCCAATTGGATTTGAAGGATTAAAATGTGAACGAAATCTCGATGATTGTTATTCTAATCCATGTTTAAATGGCGGAACATGTAGAGATGAAGTAGGATCATTTAGTTGCACGTGTCCAAAAGGATTTACAGGTTTTACATGTGATTATAATATCAATGATTGTGAATCCAGTCCTTGTCATCGTGGACGTTGTGTGGATCAGATTAATGGATTCCAATGTCTTTGTGATCCGGGATTTATTGGTCTTTTATGTCAAAAACAATTAAATGAATGTTTATCTTCACCTTGTCAATTTGGTGGTACATGTAGAGATCATATAAATGGTTATTCTTGTGAATGTCCAGATGGAACCACTGGATCTAATTGTCAATATAATGTCAACGAATGTTGGTCCAATCCCTGTCGTCATGGCGCCACTTGTCATGACCTTGTCGGTAAATTCCAATGTCAATGTCCGCCCGGTAAGTCCATTTCCGGTTTCCCGCCAACAAACCATTCATTTCCGGTTTCTCTTTATAGGTTTTTCTGGTTCTTTGTGTGAAGAAGATTTAGATGAATGTCAATCTAATCCATGTCAAAATGGCGGAACTTGTTTAGATAAACCAAATGGATTCAAATGTTTGTGTCCTCGAGGACATTTCGGCTCCCGATGTCTGTCCACTGTTGACGAGTGTTCATCTAATCCATGTCTTAATGGCGGCTCTTGTGAAGATGATATCAATAAATATCAATGTCTTTGTCCAAAAGGATTTAAAGGGATCAGATGTGAAGAAGATATTAATGAATGTTTATCTAATCCATGTCTTAATAATGGAAAATGTTTAGATCTTCGCGCTAATTATAAATGTCAATGTCCACAAGGTTAGTAGTGTCCAATCGATTATCGATTTATCGATTAATTATTTTCGATTTTTTAAAGGTTTTTCTGGTTTTAATTGTGAAACAAATATTAATGATTGTTTGAACGAGCCATGTCAAAATGGCGGAACTTGTAATGACCTTGTTAATCGATATCAATGTAAATGTCCTCAAGGTCAGTATTATTGTCATTGCTGC
>JAQGAT010000359.1:0-35931 GCA_034687845.1 Pantelozetes paolii | reverse complement strand
GAGAGAGAGAGAGAGAGAGCAAACAAATCTAATTTTTTTAATTTTGTTGTTATCTAAAAGTGTGTTGAATTCACTATCAATTGATGTGAAATGAAAATAATATCCATTTCCTATACATATAGTTATTATTCATCGAAAAGTTCACTTAAAATGAAGAAACGATTTATCACTTCATTGCTTTACAATTTGTAGATCTTTGAAAAGCTAACAGTGCTTTACATGAGTTATGCAGTACTTGAGCTAAAAGTTATACCACTTTAGCATAACTTAATTATTATAGCTCTTGTATTATTGGACATAAAGTTTGTTTCGTTAAATTCAATATACAGTATTGTGGAAGTAATCCAGGCTCTCTCATTAAATTGTGGAAGTAATCCAGGCTCTTTCATTGTATAATCAGATAAAATTTACAAACAATTTGAACTTCAATTACTTTATCCAAGGGTGTTGTGTGGGAGTGAAGATTTGCTATGAAGAGAGTGTGGGAGAGGTTTCAATTCTGAGCACTTATATCAGGGATTCATAAGTTCACAACAACTATCAAAACTTATCAGTCAATTAAGATTTGGTAAACTGTCAACAACTACCCGGACATCAACCTTAGTGTTCAGGATAACTCTAAAAATGATCACTAATGTATTTATCGTTGCCACTTATGTTTCTAATATGAACTAGATATTTTTACTTTAAAAAACATTTTAAAAAACTTTAAAAAATAATATACAGTAAAATATCGTATGATTGTAATAAAGAATCTGGGACAGATTAAGATTTAATTGTCAAGGTAGATAAATTGATGTACAGATAATAATGAAATGATCTCTCTATAATTATTATTTAGAATATTAATTGTTCTGGATTTGGAAATTGCAGTTTAAGTAAATAAGTATCTTGGATATTTATCACAAAATTTATCGATTGAACCTTTTATTGCGTAAATCTTCTATTATTATAAGTAATAAAAACTTAAAACTCATAAATAATATTTATTAATTGTAAATAAAAGACAATTTTAGTCAAAATTAATGTTAATATAAGTTATGTTTTATAAATAAAATTCAATAAAATATATATTTTTATATTTCATATGAATTTATATTCAATAAAATGCATTCAATATAATAATAATGTTATAAATAAATACCATTTTATTGAAGTATTGGAAATAAATTCAATGAAAACACAACTATTTGTGTGTATTTGCAATAAAATAGTTTACTTTCATAACCAATGTGTGAGAAAAAACAATTTAGTTTTTGTATAAATACTATTCAATTGGTTTTTCATTGAAATTAATTTAATACTGTACTAAGAATACATGTGCTCAGGGATGGGCTAAAAGAAATTTATTACATTTTCCCAAATTCATTGATTTTCTCCTTAATGTTTGGATATTTTTTAATTTTACGATTAAGTTATAATTGCTTTGAATAACTCATCAATTAATTAAAAATTGTATAAATTTTAAATAATGTTTGCATAGTATTTAAAACTGCATTTGAACCTGGTAAAGTTATTATCATTAAATTCCTTCTATTATTTTCTAGAAATTTATAATAATTTCTGGGATCTATTCTTACTCTTATCTAAAAATATATCCAGGTATATCTAATAAAATGCATAGTTTATAAATTATAATAAAATTACTAAAGTAAACGCCAGAATTTGTTATTGTAATGCACCTGTCTCAATTTGAATATATCATGATCCTTTTGGTTAACTCAGTTTAAATTATTCTGTTTCCTAAAAACATTGCAAACCTTTCGCAGAAATTGGATTTATATTGTATATTGTATTACATGTTTGTAAATGTCATTCAATTTATTTCAATATTTTCTCTTTGAAACCCATTTATATAAAACAGTATTAGAAATACAGTATCCAAAGAGAAATGCCTACAAATGAGCTGCAAATGAGCCGCAGGTGTAATCATTATATTTTATTGAACGCTTATGTCTAAAAACATTAGTGAATAAAGTTTTTCCTTTGAGAGTTAGACTATAAGAGCCAATCCAACGGTGCAATCGGTCAACAGTTATGATTGATTTGAGTCAAAATCTAGTAAACATTCAAAACAGTGAAATGAGTTTTAAGCACAGATTTGATGAAAACAATTGTTTTTAAGTGTAAAACAAAAAAAAATTTAATTCCAATTTGAAGTATAAATTCATTGCAATTCAATGCATACACTGTCCCGGATATAAATCCCCAGACAGTTTATATTCTTTACAATACATTGTTGGTATGTCTTAGATCTTGTGCAAATAAATTACTTAAATTGATCATATTACATGTAGTATATTGATCACGGTAAGTTATTATCGTAGAATTACAAAATAATATTTAAAAAATTATTTCTTAAAATTCTTTAGTTTTCTTTTTTCAATACATTATATGCTTTAAAAGCATATGTTTGTTAATAAGGGTTATATTTTCCGCAATTTATTCAGGGAATATATTTATTTCTCTTGTAGGACATGGCATTAAACTATCAAATAATGATTAATTAATTTTCATATAATTATTAATGTTTTATTGCATTGAAATTGAGTTTACTTTATATATTTTGGCTAAAACTCAAACAAATGTTTAAATTCTCACAAATTTACTGCAAAATAATAATTTTCTTTATATTTTATTTGAATCCAAATTTAGTATCAAATTGTAAAGACCTTATGGAAAGACAAAACAATTGAAACCAAATTAATTTAACGTTTGATTTGAGTTGAAATTAAAGTATAAATATTATATTGTCAACAATTCAATCCCAATATATATGACTTTCAATCAACATATAAATTAAACATTAGATTAATTGTAAGATTAGATAATCTTTTAGTTAAATTGTTAGCAATCATTCAATACTTGAATGTTTGGGTCAGTCTTGTTATCAAATTTAACGGTCAATGACCTCATAGTCAGTGCATAATATTGTTGATAACAACACAAAATGTAAAAACTATTTCATTGCTCTATAAATAACAAAAGGATTGAACAAACTCTCAGAAAAAATGATTTATGAGTTATATTTTGCTTACGTTTGAAGACTAAATGGGATTATTGGCTAAAAACCACTAATATTTCATATGAAAAGGTTTTCATTGTTGAGAAGAGGGTTAAGAGGTATCACATAATTTGATTCTTAGCTAATCCTAAATGCATTTCAAAGTATAATTTAGTTATAAGTTTTAAAAGTAAATAAAATAATATATTTATTAAATCAATATAAATGGAGATCAGTGTGAAGTTTATTATTAGCAATCTTGATAGAATAAATGAAATAAGTTGATCCAGTTAACAGTCAATTGTCGAAAATATCAAAATGTTTTGATATTTAAATAAATTTTGTGTAAAAAATCAATAAATGAGTCATTGATTAGTCAAACACTCAAAGAATTATTTGACCTAAAAATAGCATTTGGTTTGTCATCTAATAGAGTAAACTTTAATCAAGTGTTTAACAAGTAATACAAATTGTGGTAATAATCATAACAATTCAAATACATATACATCCCTGTCCATTGAGCACAGTGTCATTTAGCATTGGTCATTTACTTACAACAATCAAAACCCGGGAGACGTTTAGGATTTAATGAATTTTCTATAAGAATCTTATGATTAAAAGATTTATCTATTATTTCAATGTTTAACAAATGAATGTTTGAAAAATAGACTTCAGGTAAAAAACAAACTACTGTTTACTCGAGAAATTGACTTAACCTGGATAATTAAGGTTATTTGCTATAATTGCTGAACCAAGTTAATAGACTGACCACACAGGGAGTAGTTTATTTGCTTTACTAAAACTGCAAATATTGTTATATATATTACAAAAACAGCAAAAAATAAATGAATGCCCGGTATATAAAGTATTACTGTATATAAAATCATATAAAATTTAATTGAAATCTTCGTCTAAAGTAATTTCAGTAAATAATGTTTTGCCCCTTAAAAGCTATTTTCTTGCATAACTCACAATCAAAAGCAGCTAAATTGAGATTGCTCATTTTATTAACATGTTATAACATTATTATTAATTTTTATAAATAAAAAGTCGTTTTAAAATATTATTAAAAGATTTGACAAAAACTTTAATGATTTTGTAAAATAATACAACAATTTTGAGTGAACCTAATCCTTGGCCAACTGAACAGCACAGCTATCTCTCAGTATTGATCTTCAGAACGCAATCTCTTTCACGTGATATATCTTGAGCTGAATCTGAACAGTAGTGTTGTGTATGGCGTTTGTGTTGTGTCTGATCAGATCTGGAATCGTTAGCTCCGGTTGGGTATAACCCGTGTAGAGCGTGGGCGACATAAACCGTCGCCGAATGTTAACAATACAGACTGTGCTCTATCGTTAGTGTTTGGACAGATAGATGCGGTTGAGCTCATCATAAGCTAAAAGACTAAATTGTGTCCAAAACTATCGTATATATCAAAAAAGCATTGTTTTATATAACGAGTGCCCAAAAGTCAAGTTTTGTTGTAATCTTCAGGTGTTTTGTTAAACACAACTATCAGTGAAGAAGAAAGTCTTAAAGACTTTTAAATCTTTGAATTTTAAAGTTTCTGTTTATTTCCCTTTACTTTTACTTTTCACTGATTTTTGCAAAATTCAGTCAATATTTCAAGTTTTCATGTTTTCATGTCTTCATGTTTTCGTGTGTTTCTAAATATAGAAGAAAACAGTATTTTTCGTCTCATTTCTCTCTTTGGACTCATTTTTATCTCTTTTTTCACTTTTTGGAAGTTATCTTAAAATCCTTTTCAATGTTTATGTGATTCAAGTCTTAACACATTTCAACCCTGGGTATATTGTTTGCGTTAACAGTTAATGGCAAATAAGACTCATTAAGATTTCAAACAATATTTAGTTAAAATCAAAGCCAATTATGTCTTAAATCTAATTCAGAGTAAAAAAACATTTGTTTTGCAAATAAAGTGAAATAAAAATTAATAAAACTCTGATAAAAGTTATTTAAAATAATCGTTTAAATAATAGATAATAAAAATAAGTTTTCATAGATAATTGATTTAAAAGATCCAAAGATTGATTAAAAATAAAAGTATTTATCATTAAAACGATTAAAACTATAGACGAAAGTGTTTGCGCCGGTGTTCAAAAGCGTAGGCCGTTTTCCCACTGACTTTGACTGGAAAAAACAATTTCTATATAAAATAATTGTAGAAAAAAGTTAACTTTCTTTTGACAATGACTTCATAGACAACAGACCAGTGGTTGACATAATTTAATTGATTTATAATTAAAAGTATTGAATACTTTTTGACTGCTTTTTCAACACTGAAATCCATTTTCATTAAAATTACTTCAATAGAGAAGAGATTTTATTAATAATTGATTTAACATTGAATTAATGATTGAATTCATTATAAATGAGAAGAAAAACTAATAATTTATTCAATAATGAGCTCTAATATGATAAGAGTATTATTGATAGCGAGTGTCGCACTGCTGGCCATATGTACTGATGGTGAGAGGGATGGCCACCAAAGTGAAGACCAAATATTGATTGCCTCTACGCCAGTGTCCCAATTGAGAGCACCCGACGATAGTATAGGCGTCAACGACCCGAATGAGCAAATTTTCAAAAAGTTAACGGAAAGTCAGGTCATTTCGGGACCGATATTAATGCCGAAAAATTATTTCAATTATTGGAGACCACGACAGAGACGAAGGCATATATCCCTGGGTTCAACACCCAGTCGGCCTCAATGGCTGCCAACCCTTCAATCACAACATAATCACAAAACCACTTCTAATACTAATAATAATAATAATATTGAATCAAATGTTAATAAAAATTATAATTATCTTAACCTTAAGCTAAATAACAATCATTTGGACAATGAATTAAGTGATGAGAACTCAAATAGTTTACTACCGGAGCGTCAAATTAGACGATCAAAACAAACCCAATCATCAAATTCAGGCAAAAAATCATCAAAAAGTTCACAACAAACGCCTGTGAAGGCACAGCCAACTGTCTCCCGGGGTGTTCGAGGGGCCCGACAGTATGACATACCACAAATCGGTGAGTCATGTCTTGTATTTCATTTTTAATATTTGAGACACTTTTCTTTGAATTTGAGTTTGTATTCAATGAAAGGGAAGAAAAAATATTTTCTGAATTCAAACATAATATTAATTATTGAATAAAAACATATCTTTATATTGAATATTAAATATTATATAAAATACTAATAAATTGAATGCAAAATTAAATAATCAATTATCAGATCATTTCCTAATTATAACGAAAACGACTATTGATTTCAAATATTTAAAACATTTTTTATATATTTAAAAAGTATTCACAAATTCATTATTTCAATAAAATTTCAAACTATTGTAAGAAAAGTATATTTTATTAAAATTTTACAAAATCCTCATTAATTTAAAACTGAAATCTTATACAAAGAAATGTTTTATGTATAAAATTACAAAATTGATTGTTTGAGAAATGTTTTGAACATATTTTGCACACAATTTTGATGTGTAAACAAAGTTAAACTTAAAATACTGTCTCTTTATTGACATTAAAAAGTTTAAAAAAAATTATATTTAAAAAGTTTTTAGAAATAAAAGACATTTAAATCCAATGGTATTGTAGTGAAAGAAAATTTTAAATCATTTGTCATTTATTTTTAGTTTCAATTCATTTGTAAGAAAAACAAGATTAAAGTGATTAAACATTACATTATCTTTGAGTACTAGAAATACATTTATTGTAAATGAATTGACACTAAAAACAAATCCTGAAATAAAATATTTTCCGATGTTTTAACATTAGTTGTAAAACATTTTGAGAGGATTTTAGTGTAAATCAATTTATATCTCAAAAGTGGGTAAAATATTTCATTAATAAAATGCTTAAAATACATTTTCCAACCTGGGTTAGTCAGTTTATTGCAAGTCAGGGAGAATTTACAAAATAAACTAACGTATAACTTATGATACAATTTTGTCACCTTGGTGTATTATAATAAATATATTTTTGTTGACACTCCCTGGTTCAATTTATGGATTTCTCTTAGTAATAAAAATACTGTATATATATTTTTAAAAACTAAATCGTAATTCTAATTGGTTGAGTGATCAGGGTTGTTAAATAATCAATACCAATAAAATCAATTTAATTTTAGCCTAAAAAGCATTTTTGTTAAAAACTATGCAAATATTAATATAAAGTGAATCATAAGTCTAAAGTTCAATCGATTTACAGCTTTGAGAAAACTTTCACTTTTGATGAAAAGAAATCTTTTCTTCCATCTCTGCTATACATAATGTATCCACTCTATCAGTGCTCTATCAGTGATCTACCAGTACTACACCAGTGTTCTACCAGTGCTTTTTATTTCGTCAACACTTATCAAATACTCCCTCAGTCAGGGATAGGGATTGTAAGCATTTACTCCTCATAAGGATAATTGAATATTTTTTTGAGGAAAAGTATCAAAGCTTTAACATTGTTGGAAAAAGTCATCATTTCACTATACATTTGATTATAAACAAGGTTTCTTTAAGGGGTGAAATTATTAGAGTGAAAGCAGACACATAATGATTGTATCCCTGATTATACATCAGTAATTGAGATCTATTTATGTGATCTCATAGTTATTTCTTTCTTAAGTTTTGTTGTTTTTATTACTTTAACCATCACTTGAAATGATGTCCAAACAGTAGAAGAATAGCAAAAAATTAAATGATTTGAAGTCTGAACTCAAACTGAAAGGATCGGGAGTGAAGTGAAACACAATAATGGGATCGAAATAGCATTTCATTCATTCTATCCATTCATTCGCTATTCAATTGACAATTAAATGAAAGTATACTTTAGTATTGAGTAGTAAAACAGTAATCAATATATTCAGACATTTAATCAAATAATTATTTATTACTTATAATATAAATCACGAAATAATTGAAGAGTTATTCAAATTTGTCATAAATTTTATTAATTTTGCTGTAAATAACTGTTTATCAAATATTTTAAACAAATATCTATTTACACAAACAAAACAATGCATTGAATGACAGAATATTTTGTGAAAATAGTTATCATTTGTTTAATTGTTTACAAACACAACCATTGATTGATTTGTTTCACTTTTAAACTGCCATTAATTATGGACTAAATGTTGAGTTTATGTTAGCGATAGTCAGTGATAGAGAGCATCCGATTTCCGAAAGCCTTTAATCAAATTGAAGCCAAATCGAGCACTGGTAGTGTAGGCGGTGGTGGATATGTCGATGTGAATCATATTAGCTCTTACATAATATATATACTAAAAACCTTTTCAGTGCACAGTCAGTGGTTATCATTAGCCATAAAACACAATCTCAAGGGGTTATAAATTTTGTATTCATGTTGATTAGTGTTACTCAATACTCAATACCCAATGCCAAGGGCCAGGAATTTTGTGTCAGTTGACAATGCAGTAAATTATGCTTTAAGTTTTTAGCTTGTTTAGCCCCTTAACTACATGTTCAAGATAGACAACAACTCAAATCATACTTTACTGCAGTGCCAACTGACACAAAATTCCTGGTCATTGACCCAATGCCTCCCTGTCCTCAATTACAACTCTGCACCGAAACCTCCAATAAGTTTATATAAATTACAAATAATTGTCTCCATTTCTGATAACTGAATGAATTTCAGTAAAAATTGTTATTCATTTAACTTTTCATTCATTTATTTGACGACAAAATATTTTATTTTTGATTCAAATCTCACTTTATTTCTGACAATGAATTCAAATTTGAAAGCATTTCTAGATTTATGTTTTCAAAAGGCATTCAAAACACTTTCCGTTTTATAAGTATTTGTTTCCTAAAAATATTTCAAAAATATGCCATAAAATGGTTTAAAGGTTTGAAAATTTTTATAAAAGAGTTATAAGACATATGAGTTGATACCCCTTACACCCCCTGTTATTTTAAGAGTAATCCTTTTCATAATAATGATCTAAAAATAGAAAATATATTTTTTAATGATTTCTCTTTAGTATTGATAGAGTAGTAGTCATTTCTCCTTCAATTTCATGACATTTATACTTTTGCTCAAAACTTCTTCAAAGCATTTACAGCTTTGAATTGATTATGAATTACAATAAATATATTTTTAATTTATTATAATTTTTACATTAAATACACAATTGTATACATAAACTCAAAATTACTGTTTTTAAAATTAAATATTTGTTTTGTTTTATAAATACAAATGAAAATAAAATTGATATAAATTCAGTGAAATTTACAAAACATTGAATTAAATATAAAATATTTTTTTTCAAAGCATTATTTAATTCAATATTTTTTCAAACAAAATACAATTATATATATAAAAGTAAAACAAATACTTTTGTTGATATACTATAAGTGAATGAAAGAATGAATGAATGTATAGGCAGTCGGAGTAACCATTTCTTACTATAATACTACTCTGTAGTGATGGGCACAGGGATGTAAGCGCCCACACAATTATTCACACCAAATCAGCTCAGTAACGAATATCACTTGAAAACAATTGCATTTCACTCTTTGCCATTCAATTGATTAAAGTATTTGTTAAAACTCTTCAAACAATTATTAAATATATATTTATCTGGTATTGAAAACCGATGACTCAATCATTAGAGGATTGCAGTAAAAGACTGCAAAACTTTAGTCAAACCTTTTTATTATTTATATAATAATTGATAAGTTTGTGCACAAAAACTGTTTGACATTTTGTGGTTGAGTTGAAGAAATATTTTGAATCATTTTTTCCAAACCTATAATAAGTTTGAAATAATATTTCATTAATCAATTAGTCTTTCAATTAGTCTTTCAATTAGTTTTAATAAAAATGAAATCAAAATTTCTCTTTTCGCTCAAAAATTAAATTAAATTATTAATATGGGACTAAAATTATACAAACATTTGGTTTAAATATTTATTCAAATTAAGTTCAAAATCAATGCATATATTTGTCAACTCTTCACTTAAGAGTTGCCATAAACTGAGTTTTACATTCAATTTGAAATCATTTTTTGGATAATTTTTAAGACACTTAAGATCTATTGCAAAGTCTTAGCAAACAATTATAACAATTATAAAATTTAAACAATAGTCTAGACTTTTATACTTTTGTTTTAATGATAGAAAGCTTTTGACAAACACTACTAAACTATCATTCATTACATTACTTTAAAATAAATAACTAAATGTTTTGAAAATTTAATTATTGTAACAGTAGTTCAGTAGTTGTCATCCAAAGTGAGTATTTGTTGTCTTTTTTAAACTCTTCATTCAATTCACTAAACAATTGTATTATAGTTTGTATTGAATTGTTTAAAAACAACATATAATTCAATTGTTTATTCAATTGTTTATTCAATGAAAATTAAATTTCTTTTTATTTAAAATCAATAAATTTCAGTCTATGATAAAAAAATATCGATTTATTGTTCACGTTTTAAGGGGAAAGAACCCCTAAATAATAAAATATCCCTTAAACTAATAAACACTTTTTTGTATTTATAAAATAGTTTAATAATTTTAATAATTAAACCCAAAATATTTCAAACATTTAATGGTTATATAAATATAATTCACTAAAAAAGTAATGTTTGAAAAAGTGGTCCAAAAAATAATTTAACAAAAATAAAAACTTTGACAAAACGTTCATTTGATTAATGAAAGCATCGATAAATGTTTTGATAACAATAATTATTATAAATTAGTACAAAACCGTTGTCTTTACTGAATATCCAGTAATTTTGTTGACTTCCTCTTAATCGTAAATGAAATATAAATTGTTGTCATATTTTATGTAATTTTTATTAATTGTGAGAGAAGTTAGAAAATGCTTGTATAGTATAGTAAACACTGAATTTGTATTAATATTAATATTTTCATCTATTTTTTGTATGAAAAGACGAAATATATTCATATTTTATTTATTGACACAATATTTGAGACTAATATTAATGAATATATTCAGTGAATGAAAGAAAATTTAATTTAAAGAAAACATTTTAGAAATCCTTTAAAACTATTCATTATTTTTAGAGATATTTAATTGAAAATTAATCCAAAAATGTTTTTTTGGAAATTTTATTACTTATTCAGAGAATGAGTAAAATCTATAATAAAGCCCAGCATTTGGTTTTGGGGGCGCCGTTATGTCGGCTCACGTCTTACGAGACCGGAGTGAATGTGTCATCTCTTTACTATATCTCTCTATGTTTGCCCTCCTTCTACACATCCACTCATCCCATTCCCATTCGGCATAAGCATCAATGAATTACATGAGTTTGTATTGACGTCATAGTAAAAGCACCAAAACCATCAACAAATACCATTGTATTGTCGTATATGACATGGCTTATAGTACTCAGTAGAAGTTCCTACCAGTGCTCTACTATATTGTATAATAAAAAAGTGTAAAATTGTTTTTATGTTAAATCTTTTTATCTTTACTTTTCTCTGCATTTACTCAAAGAAAATGCATTTTATTAGCATTTTTTGATATAATTTTAAAAATGGTTTTATGTTTTTGTAATATAAACCAAATTATTGTCTATTTTTTGTCTATATTTGTGAAATAAATATCTATTTTTGATATTATTCTTCAATTTAATGGCATTTTCTTTGTTTTTCATTCAAATATTAGGATAATTTAAAAATATTTTAATACTATTTAACAATTTATATAAATTTATGTTTTTATAAAAAATAAATGATTAATGAATTTGAACACACATTTAGTCTTTATATAGTTTTAGATATTTTATTGCAATTTTTACTTTTATTCAGAAATAGATAAGAAATGAAATAAAAATTAATTATATAATCGATAAATAGTCTGAAAGATAAAAATAGTATTTATTTTTATTTATAAACTTATTTTCATTTTTTATTACAAAAACCTACAAATAATTTATTAAATGTTTTCAACAATTAATCTCCAGTTGTGTTCACAATCAGTATTTTCAATGAATATATTCAGAAATTATAGTAATTTTTTGTAATTAACATAAAAACTATAGAAAACTATTTGCTTTCAGTTTTTCCTGTAATTGTTATTATTCTGAAGAAAACAATCGATTAAAACGAGATTTCTCTCATTGTATAACAAAACGAGAGACAAATGAATGGAAAAATGTTTTAATGAAATAAATGGTAAAAATAAACACCAAATAGTGAATTGAAAAACTGTTTAATCAATACTTATTTCACTTTTTTAGTCATTTTCAATAATTTTCTCAAACTATTTATTTCTTTATTCAATTATCATTGGTTTTATTTATAAAACATTATTTTTTGAATTAATAAAGACTGTCCAAGTTTCTTTCTTATGTTAATATGACTTTTAACCTTTTATAGTTTCAATATAAACTATAGCTTTAAATATTTAACACTTGATTCAGAAAGTTATAAATATTTGATTGAATTTCAAAAAGAGCTTATTTTTTGGGAAAAGAGATATTACTTTAAAACTCTTTGAATTATAATATTTAATGATTTTCATATTAAGCTCAATAACAAAATTTTAATACCCCTGACTTATAAGCATACAAACATAATACCCCTTATTTGATAGATACCTATTGAATGTCTTTGTAATCAATGACTTTATTTTAAAAACATTATTGAAATTTAAAAAAAAAATAATAAAACGTTTCAAACATTTATTTGAAGTGATTTTCATTTGATAAGAAATTTTAAATGAATTTGAAAAACACTTTAATTTAAAATTCTTTAGAAATAATTTCATTAGAAGTCATGAAATGAATGAAAACTCAATTATAGATAATTAATAAGGCTTTCACTCAGATATGGCTTTGCTATTGAGAGCACCGGTAATATAAAATACTTTAGACATAACTTAACATGCATAAGTAAACTACTGTAAGCCAGTCAACGCCAAATTAGTAGTATTGCTAAAAAGTGTCATTTAAGGGGGAAATACCTTAATTGTTGACATCATGTCATGACTTGTACTCTAATATCTAATTAAGGTTTGAAACCAAAATAATTTGAAAGACTTTTTCATTACTTAAAACTAAATATTTTTCATTAATATCATAACAAAAATCAATATATTTAGAAATTTTTGTAATGAATTGTTTGAAATATAAATTTATCTTTTTATGAATTAAATATCTATTGAAATGAACGATCATTTTCTGACGTAAAACACTTTTAATGACGTTTTTGGACAACATTTGGAAAAATTGTTTCACGTCTAACAGTGTTTGCGATAAATTTCAAAATATAATTATTTTTTATTTATCATTAAATTGTCTTTCAATGAGATATCTATAGGTTTGAATAAAATTGTTTTCATTTAACGTGTTTTTCACACTTTGTATGAATTGATTTTCAAAGCCTTGTATCAATCGTTTCTTAAATTGTTTTTGCAATAAAAACATTGCAATCGATAAGACATTAAATATTCATTTTTCGGCTAATTTTGTTTTCATTGAAATAATTATCGTTTTCTTAATATCAATAGAAATTAAAATTATTATTATTTATGAAAATGTTATTCATTTTGTAAAACATTAATAACAAATAAATAAACATTGAATTCAATTCAAAACTTCTTTATTAGACATGATTTCAAAAGGTTTGAATTGTCTGAATATTATTTAACCTATTATTAGCATACAATACTCTGTATACTGTATTAACACCTCTTATCCCCGAAACTATAAATTACAATGAATTTTGACCTTTCACAATTTAAATAAGACTTTTATTTACTTACGACAAAGAATAAAATATTTTATTTACAGAGCTTTGGCTTTTATAACCGATATTGCGGTCAAGTCTTATATAAACAAAACTATATTATTGTAAAACATAATCTAAAATTCAATTTTGAAAACTGTATTAAACTTTTTTAAAAATGGTACAAAAAACAACCCAGAGTACTTTTCCATATTATACATAAATAAACTAACAAAATATATTACTGATAATTTAAAACTAAAAGTTTTAAACATTAAAGTAATATTAATTATAAATAATATTTTGATCATTAATTAATTGCAGTCTTAATTGTAGTCTTAAGTTTAAGAATAAGTTTTAATAGACTACAGGGTTATTCAATTATTGAGTGCAGAGCTATTCAAATAAACAGATGTTTTGATACTTTGATATTTTGTTGGTTTGTTGGGTTTGAAAAATATTCAATTATATTAATGAAAGTTTTAATGCAATGCTTTATATCTGTTATTATTTTTCACAACTTATTATTGTTTATATTGTATTACATTTCCATAGTCTCTAACAAAAGCAATAATTCACTGCCAGTGCCTTCAGATCCAACACAAAGACATATAATTCTTCTTCATTTGTCAGCAAAGTTTAAACCTATATTAGATTTGTAGGAAAATAAAAGTGAATAACAATATAAAGGGTGGAAATATAATAAATCCTTTTTATTCACCTGTTCAGGATCTGATGCCTTTCCGCGTCTGTCTATTATATTTAATATATATCTTTAATGTTATGTGAAATATATCCGTTATTTGGATATATTCAAGGTGTAGATTACACAATACTTTCAATATATTGTGAAATCTCATATAATTGAAGAAAATTTCATAATATTTATGTTATTTACAAATTTCTAATTAATTATATATAAAAACATTTTGAATACAATTTTTTGTTGAATAGATTTTTTGTGAAGAAAAGTATAGTAAAAATGAAAATAAGAGTAAATATTTCATTAAAAAAAATTGTGTTAAAATGACAACAATTTTGAACTGTTTTTGAGTTTTTGTATCAATTTTATGTTTAGATTTAAAGTGTTTGCAGATCTTTGGGTAATATTTGGTAATTGTTTTGCATTCAATAGCAGTCAATCAAATCTATCATTAAATGTGAAACAAAATGAGATGTTATATAATATTTATGTAATTATTTCACTCAAAAAACAACATTTCTTTGTACAGTAATTATTATTTTCGGATCTCTACTAAAAACAGGATATCTGATTTTTGATATAGGAGTGATTAATTAAAAGGTGCATGCACATGTCATGATTACTATTATGATAAAGATTTATATATAAATAGACAGTTGGACTGAATTTTGAGATCATTTTAAAAACTCTAAGGAAATTAAAATACTTTACAATACTTTTAGTATTTTATATCAAATAGTGATAAATAGTTTTATATATTTTTTTGAAAACAAAAATTTACTTTAAATTATGTTTTCTGAAAATAAATTTTACTTTTCATAAACATCAAGCAATTTGTTCACACATTTAGCCTAATATATAAATTCAAACATTAGTTTTTCCCAGAACTCTATAGTCGGTGTTGTTTTAGACTTAATATGTTTTGCATTTATGACATAAAATCCAATTCATTATTTATTAGATATATTATATGAGAGAAAGCATAAAATAGTTTAAAAATAAATCTAATGATAAAATTTAATAGTTTTTTGTAGAGAAATATGTCTTAATTTACTCATTTGAGTCATTAATCATCATTTTATTTGACAAATAATATTAATTTTAATTTTTATAAAAATAGGGTTTAAATAATAAATATATATATTTCACCTGAAATATCGGGTTTAGAAAAGGTTTGTATTTAATGTTAACAACAAAAAACAAAACTTCAAATTTCATTAACTATTTATAAAATAAAAACAAATTTTCAAACTATCCTTACTTTGCATATAAAGTCTGTGATATATCACGGATTGAATTCAATATTACAGTAATTTCATAAATATCTTTAAATTCAATCATTTTTATTTAATTCTTGTTTAATGTCTTATGCAAGCTTATGCAATACTGACAAACAAATAGACTTTTATTTTATTTGAAAAGCTTTTAAAAAATGTATAAATAATTAAAGTATTAATTTTGAAAACCATTTGCATATCAACTCATTATGGGTTAAAATAATTACATTTAATGTTATTTATAGTTTTGGTTAAGACATAAAAATAATTAACCAGGGAACGAGTCTGCCCTTCAATTTTGTCTTTCTTTGATATTTCGTAAATTCATAATCAGTTTTATGAGAAATCAAAATATAAAAGTACATTATTTACAGTAAAGGTCAATTTATTTAAATCACGTTTCATATAATAATTACATTTCAAATGAGAGAATAGTTATTTCATTGCAAAACACTGTAAACTATGAAAAATGAAATCAAGTTTTAAATAAATTTATTTAAAATTTATTCCTTTATTAAGACATCTATTGATATATTTCTCCATATTTCTGAAGTAATTACTGCAGTGTTGATCAGTGGTGGCCTGGGAGGTGGTGTGAACGGTCGCATACAGTCACACACAAACTATACACTGTTTTCAATCTTCAGAGAAAATTGAAAATAAAAGAAATTATTTAAAGAAAAAATTATTTTTATTGTATAAACTGATCTCTATTTCGTAGGAAAACAGATATACAGAGTATAATTTGATATAACCCTCTGGCCATTCAATTTCACTGTTAAGTCACCCTGAACAGAATTGAATCAAATTTTGGTTTTGTTTACAAAAATAACTTGGTCAATTTGTTTGATTCAAAAAGTCTTTATCTTGGTTAATCTATAAAAGTCAAGAGAGTTGACATAATATTCGTTCAAATAAGTGGTAAAAGCATTCTTTCACTCAATTATTAAACAAGAAATTTGAGACAAAATCTCATTCAAGTCTCAAATATAAATGTCAATCAAAAAACTAATGTAATTCTCAGTTGTGGTCAGAATTATAGATAGTGTGACTATCACTACATACTTTGCTTATAACCTAGTTAATTTCAAGTAATAATTCAGGTTTTATGAATTATCCTGGGCTAAACATTGGTAATTGCGTTTTTGTTTGCTTGGTGATAAAGAAATCTTGAGATTTATAGTTAAATATAAATGATAAGACGTGTCATGTAATGTGAATGAATGAATGGACGTCTGGTGCCTCTACTTATAGAGTATATCACTGCCGGCGCTCTCAATGTTGTTGAGTTAATAACGGATCAAAAATTCTGTACAACTTTTGTAATGATTTTTTCAGATCTCTATTAATTTCGTTTACTTTTTGACACTAAATATAAGTTTATTTTGTTATTATATAACAAAAACTATTTTATAAAGAGTATTAAAACTTTGCAAAAAATCTTGAATTTTAAATACATAACAATTATTTTTTTAGACTCTGGTATTTCCTTATTCTTATATTTGACCAGAATACTTTTTACGTTTGAATGCTCCCTGGTATTGACAGGCGGTCTATTTTTATTGAGTTGGGTTGGAATCAAATAATTCATTTAAACATTCAATTAATATAAAATTAATTTTTAAATTAATATTTTAATTCAATTGAAAACCAATTGAATGTTTGAGAAACTAATTGTTTTTTATATAATTTACTTATTTATTGAGTATTATATTAAAATATTTGCAACAATTCGTGGAAACATTGCTTAAATAATTCATTTTAAAGGTCAAAGATATTTGAAAATTAAATTCAATTACTTATATAACTGTATAACTGATTATCTGAACCATATTTTAGGCATTTATTCTTCTCTCGAGAATTATTTCTCCAAAACTTCTTCAAATCATTTGAGACTTAAATTGTTTGAAATGAAATCAAACTTTGTTTTAACATTTGAAACCAACGACTGTCTTATGTCTGCCATTTATCTTGACTTTTATAAAATTCAGTTCAATTTAAAGACTATAAACTGAAAAAATATTTGTAAATAAAATAATATTTGAATGAAATATAAAAAGCAATTGAAATGACATTCAATTGTATTGTACTATAAGTTTACTGTAGTCTAATGTCACGCAAATTGTCTGATATTATGGAAAATAAATTCACTATTAGTTTCAGGTTTATTGATCTCTTGGTATAAAATCTAATCGATTCACACAAATGTGAAAATACTATTGAAATAAAAATAAAACACAAATTGTTTATTGAAATATTGAATGAAATAAAATATAAAAAATTTAATTATTTTTACAATCAATTCAGGGTCTTATGAACAGATTTACATAAAAAGCCTGTTTATTAGTTTATAAATAAATCAAAACATAAATAGCCCGGAATATCCGCAATTTCTATTTATTTTTATTAAGGCTTTTGAATAAAATTATTGTAAAAATGACTTTCAAAATGACTTAATTATAAATTGAATGGTATTTTCAATAAAGAGTTTAAAAGCACAAAGAGTTTTATTATCTTAAAGATCCACACTTCTTGTGATTTACAATTTGATCTTGTTTAATTGAAACAATTATAACTTAATCCATGAAAAGGTACAATAAACAGTCAAATGATAGTTTCAACACTTATTAATATATTTGTCGCAATTTTCTCCCAACTAATCCAAAATGAGGGACAAAACCAATACTCGTTAACTGATTCCCGTTTCACCCGATTATACAGTTATTAGGTTTTTATCTAAAACTGATTACTATTGTCGGGATTTGAGTGTAATTTCATGAGAAAATCTCATTTAAGGAAAAGTAGTTTTTAAGACTAAACAATAAATTTATTGGATTTTCTGATCCAAAAGATAGATCAGAGATGAGACGGAAAGACCGAAACCAAAAATAACTCTTTCCTTACACTATCTCTCACTCAATAACTATATCTTTATTTATACGACCAATGAGTTCATCAATTTCTCTAAGCGTTCAACAAATGACAAGCAATTAAAGGATAAAATGTTGTTTTATGTTAGGTTTACACCAAATAAATATACGTTAATGAGAGACAGGTCGTCTGAAAATATAAACTAAATCCAAATTTAATGATTTATATTTAATTTACACTTTTTTATTAAATTTATTTTTAGGTCAATTAATGAATTTATTTGTTTATAAAATAAATGGACACTGATCACTAATCGCTGATCACTGATCAGGGATCGAAATATTAAAAATTTATTTAATAGAGTGCTGGGATTTACATTGCTTTCAGTTGAGACCTTTGGTGGAGTTTATTTCTGCAACTGTTTGTCAACTAATGCTGTAATTGAAGTGATCAGGCTACTAAATACTGATATGTCTGACAATATACACTTTTCTATCTTAATTGCAAAGTTTTCTGTAATTTATTGTTTATTTAAATACAAAATCTAATATTTTCAAAGTCTTTTATCTCATCCCTGAAAACATAAAAATATTTACATATTTTGAAAATTCTTATAAAATATTTCGGAATATTTCAAATATGTATAAATATTTTGAATAAATTTTTGTTTTTTTATTGAAAATAATTAGGAAATCACTCCCTTTCCTAATGAGGTCACATAATTTGGCTAATTCAATAGGTCATCAAGCTCAAATCCTTCCCTGAGTTGACAAAAAGCCTGTCATTCCCCCTAAGCCGACAATCCGAGTTTAGCATTACAGGTATACCCTGGTGTAAAGTTTACAGAGAAATATATTTATAATATACAGCATAAACGAAAGTAATTAATAATAAGTAAATTTATCAATATTTTTATTAAACAATTTGAGTATTGTTTTGATATAAAACTGAATAAAATAACCAAATATTTCAATAATTATTGCATTTTTTTAATTTTTAAATAAAATTTAATTATTTGTAAACATTTTTCTGTTATTTAATTTCAAACTGAATGTAATTTTTATGATTACATTATTAAACACAGAAATGAATTCATAAATATTACTGAATTTTGTTGATCACTAATACCATTGTTAGGCATAGGAGACAAGTGTGAGTAGGAGTCGCACATCAACTGCACAATGAATTCAAAGACTTATTACAATTGAAGAATAAATTGTTGGAAAAAATCTTGTAATTAATTATTTTGTTCAGTCATTACTGAAGACATACTTTGAATACAAATGCTTTTTGTATTTTATTTCACAACACTTTGAATTTGAATTGCCTTTGAATTCTGATATAAAAAATCATTAATTTTATAGAAATGTTTATTTTTGGTTAAAATACACTTAAATTGAAGTGTTTTTAATGCAATGATTGAAATAACCTATAATAAAATGCTTTGCAATATTAATAAGTGCTTTGATGTATGAGCTCACAACTCAAGTGTTCAATGAACTCATGGCGTATATAATCATCAAAATTAGAAATAATAATCAAACATATATTCCAGTGCTCTGTCCCTCTCTGTCCCTGACATTAGTTGTGAAAACAAGTGTTTTTACGCTTATTCTGTGTATATATGAAGAGTACAAATAAATGCGAGAAAATATTGGTTCGGAAAGAGATGTTTACCCAAAAGATAGACATAAGAGAAGCCGCACGTAATCTAATCAATAATTTTTTGCTCTTTTGGTATAAATTATATGTTTTTTATCATTAAATTCACAATTTTTTCTCTAATTCTTTGAAAATTAATTAAATATTTTTTTAACAGTAAATTCGTTTTGTTTTATAATTTCTTTCATTATTTTAATGCAAATTAAGACCTATTTAGACATCAATTGAATTGTATTTTCTGAAACTAAATGTAGTTTTTTTTGTCTATTATTCAAAAGTCTTATAATATATTTAATATAGGATTATATTATGATTATAATTATTTAAATATCAATATATTATTAGATAATTGTTTTGAAATTCAATGAATTATTAAACATTTGATAACAAAAATGAGTTAAAAATATTTTTTCATTAATTTTGAATAAATTATGATTTTTTTTGTTAAACTCATTGAAAAGAAATTTACTTCAAATACTCTGATAATAAAAGTCAGAGAATTCGTGACTTATATTGAAGTGAATTGAGATTAAAATAAAAACACAAGTATTGGTATAATAATAGCAAAACTATTGTCTTTCAAAACAAAGCATTTTTATTCAAAACAATTTTGATTGTAAGTGAGTGTAAATTAATGGCTGAAAAGTCTTTCATATGTTTTTGTTTAATCTTTTTGAACTCATCCATGACTTTCCAAAAATATCGGATTCACTCATGTATTCATCAAATTATTCACTAATTGTTGTCATGATTTACACTAATTATATTAAAATTAAAACATGAAAACGATTCATAAATTCAAATATTTACTGAATATTTCATTGATTTTTGCAATTTATAAGCGATTTTGCAATAAATTGTGTGATAATTAAGAATTTATTTCAATTTAACAAAACATGAAATTATTTTTAATTTTGATTAAATCTATACAAAAATATAAAATATTTATAAAAGTTTTAAAATATTATTATATATCAAATGTTTGATTGAATTTGAAGTGATATTAAGACAAAACACTGAATTTCTAAAATACTTATTTTATTTGAGACATGAAATTGAGTTTTCATTTTAAGTGAATTTGTAATCAAATTAATTTTTGTTAACTTATAAAAACACAAAAACATCTGAAAGAGTAAAGAAATGTATAAATATTTTATTCATTTTTGTGTAGCATTGGGTGAAAAGTGAACAAAACATTAAAACTTATTTTATTTATGGATAACTTTATTTTATTTCTTTAATACAGTGACTGTACTTTTAATCTCATAAGAAAAACATTCAAAGCATAACATGTTTGACATAAACCTTAAGACAAAACTGAAACTTTTTGCAAAACACTTCATTGTATTATTAGAAACATTGATAAATCATTAATAATTATGAAATTATATAATAAAACATATTTTATACACAAAAATACATCATTTTGTCAGACATTTGATTGATTTCTTCGTTTAATAATTGATTAATTGTTATATATTTTCAATCTATGAGTGAATTAATTACTAAAACCTTTTGTGAAATCTTTGCTTTTATTTATTAGTTTGTTAGAGATTTTTGGATCTTTGATTTGAATTCACAAAATAATTTTAAACAATTCAAATTTGATGAGCAATAAGAATATAAAACTTAAAAAATGTTACCTTGAATATTTTACCAGTTATTTCATTTGGAATACAGTATTTATAAAAGTTCTAGAATACATATTCTATATTAAATTCAATTGAATTGGAAAATGAATTAATACTAATACAGTAATTATAAAATAATAAATTGGTTAGGGTAATTTACATAAATTACATGATTAAAAGTTTGTTTTCTTGAAAATATTTTGCGGACACAAAGAGAATGCCTTTTTTGCAGTATTTCAACATTTACTGCAATATTATTTACATTAATGCAAAATTCTAGTTCACTTAGTTGTTGATGAACTGTAAGTACCTTTCACTCTCTAATAACGATAATAATCGAAAAATTTGAGTGAAATTTGTTTTGCCATTGCTTTTAGACATAAGTCAAACAATCAGTATTTATGTCAACATTTAGTCAACAAAAACGATATAATAATGAATTGTGAAAGAGATTGCAAAGAGAAGTGGTGTTTGAGTCAATAAAAATGTTTTTGTTATCAAAACTATAGTTTTTGATTGAAACTAAATTTTTCTCATTTTTATTATTCACATCTCTTTTCTCGTGTGAACTAATAAATTGAACCGAAAGTTAAAAATGTCATGAATTTTATATTAAAATCAATTATTTGAGTAAAAGATATGAAATGTTTAAAGAATTTTAAATTCATTCAAAAATTTATTTTTACTAACGCTTTGAGGGCTAAAAATGTTTCACTATTTTTGCTTTTAATGTATTTTAAGATATATTAAATATTTTCAAAATATCATGTTTTTCTTAAAATTCAATATTTTATTTTAAATATCAAATATATATCTGAATCTTAAGTAGTTGTTGTTTAAAATCCCCAATTAATAAAATAAACAATGAAAAATGCACTGGTATTTCAAAAGTGGTAATTTCATTGTTAATTAATTAATTAAAACAATGTTTTTTCACTTTTCCTATACTTTAGATACAAAGCAAACAAAACGTGCAAAAAATAGTTTTTGTTTTCAATTTAGAAAAACAGCAAAGAATTGCTATATTTATATAAAAATGAAATATTTATTGATATTATGTTTGTTTTTATCTCTCAATCGATATCTACACTCCTTTGAACTTTACTGTTGAAGACAGGCATCTATTTGAACAACAATATTAGAAAAAGTATTTTTGAAAATTGTTTTCCCCTGGATCTTGAAATCATGAATTTAAAGTTTAGAAAACTTAAGTTATACAAACATTTTGTCACAAATTATATTCAATATTTACTATTGATATAAAAAGCCATAAATTCAGACATCATTTCTAAATTTAATGAAATATAAGTTTAAAAAATCAAGTTTTTGTATAATTATTACAAAACTATTAATCATTTGAAGAAAAAAGTATTTATTTAAACAGAAATTATTAAAAAATCGCAAAAATTCATTGAATATTAAAAACTTAATGAAATATATTTTATTATATGAATGAATATATGAATTATTATTTAACTCTTACTCAACCGATACAACAAAAAATGTGAATAAATTATACCTGGTATAACAGGGGGTCAGCAAAATAATTAATTCAATATAACTCTTCAATTTATGAATTCTTTAAAATTTTCAAAACTTTTAAAATTCAAGAAATAGTAGAGAATTGTTGTGAAAACAAGAATACAATGTAAAACTCTTGAGACTGAGAGTACCTGACTATCCCCTAAAAAGTGACAATTTTAGTGAATGAAACTCATGTCTACGTGAGGGGTATTTTAATAAACTGATAGTTTCAGTGACTGAACAATCAATAATTATAATTCATTTCTATATTTAGTTCTGTTATTAATATTATATTGCAATTAAACACAACACGAATCGCAACTAATATTAAATTAAACTTTATTTCTATTACAATATCTATTGATAGACACATTGTGTTCACAATTGTTGGCAATTATTTGATTAAAATCTGCAAAAGAGTGAATGATATTAAATATTAAAGTTTTCATTAATTTAATTATAAATTTATTTCGCAATGAATTTATAGTTTAACTTATAATATGACATAAATTACTAAAACCTTTCTCAAATTAGTTCAACAAAACTATAATAAATACAAATTCTTCATTTAAGTCACAAATACTTATCAGAATATTTGCAATGAATTACTTTAAGAGAAAATAATTATCTGAATATAAATAAAAACGACTCAAATTTTCAGTATTTCAAAGTTATGTGATATAAATAATGAATACTTCCTGTCGTTCCCTAAGGGTTGGGTTATATTATATTTTCTAATACACTTAAAACCTATAATAACTTTCAAATATATTATATAATTATTATCTAAAGTTATGAAAATTTGCATAAAATCCTAGAATTACTGCAATTTATAGTTATTTTAATTAAATTAAAATCAATTTTAAGTCAATACTCATCGCTATTATCAATGATTTGTATATTTATTTCAATACTATAGATAATAGAGTAAACAATTCCCTAATAATTAAACTCAATTATAAACTACATGTGCTCTAAATACTGTATCTGTGCTCTAATACAACAGAGAATTGGATCGATTGCTTAATTAAACTCAAAAATATACATGTGTAATTTAGAAAGAAAATTTATAACATGTTTATAATGTGCTTGACTATTTTATTTAAATTTTAATAATTTTTAATATTATCAAACATTTACTCATTTTATATAATTTGTCTTAAAATGATATTTCTTTTGGACAGTCGTTCTCTAAAGACCTGACATTTACTGAATTAACAAACACTGAGTTTTAATATCATTGTTGAAGATTAAGGGTAAAACTGTTATAATTATAAAACCCTTACAAATGATTCTTAAAATTGTATTACTATTTCGTGACTCAAATAAAACTGTAATCACCGGTAGTTGTCTTGACTTCAAATTGAATTAATAGTGAATAACATTATCTAAAGTCACATAACTTTACAATTGGTAGCAATCGTAGCCATAATTGACTCAAATTGTAAGGGGTATCAAGACTTAGGTGCGATTGTAAGCAATAAGAATTTGTAACAAATTGTAGGTCAAAGTGCACTGAAGTTCATCATTAGATCAATAATACCTTCAATTAGATTATCTGATTGTCTGATGCGTGTGAAGAGGATTAGAGTAACTGTTAGTATATCTCAATTGAATGAAATGTATTTAACCTTTACTTTCAACTCAAACTCAAACTCATCCAAACTTTCATTAAGTTTTTTAGTCTTAATTTTTAATGATATTTCGCTCAACTGTTAATTACTTTATCTCTATCTTCAAACTAAATAACCGTTTGTTTGCACATCAAAAGTCTCAAAAACCTCTTATGTTTGTTATCTGTAATGAAAATCTTAATACTTTTAAAAAAGTAAAATAAGTATTACTGCATAATATGATCGCCAATAATGAGGGGAAGGGGTTATACACTTAAATTATCTTTATAATATTTCAAGATGATTTTTCTTTGATATCTTTACACGAATACGGTTTTTATATATTGTTTGTGTTTACAGAATGTCCGGCCGCTGAGGATGGTATGGAACGGTTTGCTTGTCCTTCACCCGACAGGATGGGAAGGTATCGTTGTATCGATGATCACGTACTTTGTGATGGTTTTATAGACTGTCCTAACGGTGAAGATGAGGACAGGATGTCCTGTATGTTCTATAAAACGGTAAGAATTGTTTATTTTTCAACAAGTTTTGATGAAATTCACTGTTTTTACATTAATTTTATGGTATTAGTAACCCTTCCCTAATTTTTCTAGGGCTAAATTCCCAAAATATCCTAGGAAAAATCCCAATTCTTCCTTGCACATCCCTGAACTAAATCTCTCAATTAAATCATTGGTTTTATAAAAGACAATTCATTTTGATATATAAATACAGAAATGATTGATTATATTTAATATTATCAAGGTCTAATATTGAAACCAGAAAATCAATAAAAATGTCAAAGATTAAATGATTTAATATTAAATATTGATTTAAATTTGTGTTTTTGTTGATTTAAAGTGACATTTGATATGACTTTTAATTATTGTTTGGTTTTTCTCTTGAATTCATAATTAAATTTTGGTTATAAGCCTATAATCGGATTCAAAATATTGACCTTTAATATGACTGAACACTGTGTGCACTGAAATCTACAATACCTTCAATGCATTTGTCATTAATCGCTTGATTTGAATATATTTTGTTAAGAATAAGAGATAATGAAGTCTTGAGTCTATTCTCTGTATTATTCTCTGTATTAATGCAATCATTAAATGAAACGAATTTACGCTTAATATCAATAAATGTATAAAAAATAGATGAAAGGTCTAATTTAGATTTTTTTCAACATTTCAAACATTTCCAAATCCAATGTTTATCCAATGTTTATCCGATTCAATGTATTCTCAATGAATACAATTTCAAAAATAAAAATTAAAAATATTTATTGATTTTTTGAAATGTATTCAAACATTGGTCACAAATAGAGTAAACATTATTTTTGCTGCAATTTTTATCACCCAATGATTACAATAAAAAATATTTTATTCAATTCTTATAAACAAAACAAAAAAGTCACTAAAAGTGTGAACTTTTGGTAGTTTTGTAAAATTGAAGTTAATTTGCATTAAGTGTGAAAACAATAATTAGTTTAGTAGTGGAGGTCTTATATAATATTTGGATTTGAATTAAGGTATGGCTGTTATTGACAATTGTTTGCCAGTCGTATGACATTTTGCACATACAGTACAGTACAGTAAATCTCAATAATAAAGGTTTATCTTATGTTTGAAGTGAAACTAATGTCAACAATAATCCAATGTTTTCTTCAGTGAATCGTGGCTTCAATACAAACGACTAATGATTTTTGAGCATCAAATATAACATAAGCACTACATATAGGAAGGCCGGTGTATAAGACATCCGGTAGTGACCTAAACCTGCCTGTGCTGACCATCAGCCAGAAAAAGATTTTGCTGTTTGTGTCAAATATTGTCCACACAGTCATGTCTTTTGTTGAGCAGATGTTAAAAATACATTATTATATTTGAACCATTGGTTCACAAAATAAATATCACACAAAATATATTCTGTTTATTTTGAAAGCCCTTCAGCTATCTTGCAATACATATACCAGGGTTTAGGCTTATAAGTTTGCTTTCTTACAAATATCACTAAATGTTGTATTTTTGTGAATAATTTTGAGATATTTCTCATTAATTGAAAACAAGAAATGATATGAACTTGTTCACTTCACTTCAACTGTTTGAATGAATTTTCATAAATAAAAAACTGAAATCATTAACAAATGATTGCATTTTGTGTCAAGTCGTTTACGTTTTCATAATTAATGTATCAATACTTTGATCAATATAATAGTTTAACATAGATTGTTGAACTATCACATAATTATTGAGCCAATGAGCCAGGATAACTTTATTTTTTGTTTATACTCTATACAAATGAATCACATAATATGATACAATATCTTTTGTTAATCTAATATAAGTCTTTTTAATTTTAATATTATAATGAATACTTTTATTTTTTTTTAATTTATTGAAATTTACAAAATATTTGAAACAATATTTTTAACATATTTGCACTCATTTTTACAAAAAACTGTTTTTCTTTTAATATTTAATATTATTTATAAAAGAGTATTATATTTGCAGTAAATTATTGTAAAATAACATTCGTTAGAGTTCTTGAAGTCATTATTCTTAAGTAGAAAATAAAACAAAAAAAGAGTAAATCTAGAAATAAATGGAGAAATAAATAGTAGATATGTTATCTCATGATTGAAATAAAGTACAGGATCCTTCCAAAATAAAAACAATTTTGTCAATACCTTAAGGCATTTAGTTTTGAATTTATCTGACATTTTAAATATACTTCTTTAAGAGTCACTCAAAAAATGTTTTTATAATTTTATATTTCTTTTGATCTTTTCTTTACAAAAGAAATCTCTCATTAAATACAAAAAAACTGTTTCGTATTTAAATAATATTGAATTTGCATAATATTTGCACAAAAGTTGAGTTCAATTATCGCAGAAAACATTTTGACAATAGATTTAATGGATTTTAAGATTTTTGAATATCTTTTAGTACTCTTTGAAAAGAGTATTCAAAAGACACTTAAAATTATAACCAAAATTTGAGTTGAATTTAATTTCAAGAATACAGTAATTGAATGAATATTTATATTACTGTTAAACCTTTCAATGAACGAAATGACATATCAAATGATCCGGTGATCCAATGATCTAATGATTCAATTCATAGTTTTTATATTTAAAGTATTGATAATTTTAAAAATCTTTTTATATAATATTATTTTAACTTGTTCAATTTATTTATTATTTAATATTCTAAAAAAGATCTGAATATTAACTTACAGTTAAGGTATTATTAATATTGCAGACCCAGACACAATGTCTTTTATGAACGACCGCAGACATACTTAATTGAAAAACAAGACTCAATTCAGAATATCTTTTTATAATTTATTATATAATATTGAATATTATACTCTTGGTTATTTATACCGTAAACTAAATATTGATTAAAATGACACGACTTTTTTGAATTTCAATGAAAACTAATTTTAGAAAAATAACCAAAAAATATTTAATAGTCAAAACCAAGGGCAGAGGTTTTCAAAAGGGCAGATTAATTTTGTAGTCTTTATTTGTATATCACCCTGAATATTATTCATAAGACAGGGTATATCAAACAGATATATCGTTAACAATTTTCATAAATGTAAAACATTTTACTCAATATTAATAGAAAAATGATTAAAAAGGGTCACAAAAAAGTTATTGAAATTCACCCCTACTTTGCCTAAATTAATAACAATATAAATTTATATGTATTCAATGAGCACTGGTATGCGCAGACAAAGAAATAAAGTCAAAGGGATTTGGTTCCGGAACCAATTTTCTCTGCCTAAGACCGGAACCAATTTGACTCAAAACTATAAAAAAATAATCAAAATATTCTTTGTTTTCAATTAATTAACGTTTTTTCGGTTCAATTAAATATTTTTGACTCATCTATATAAAAAATCATTTATTTATTAATCAGTTTATTATTTGTTTTCAAATATACTTTGTTTTAAATTCAATAAAAATAATAATTTGTTTTTATTTTTATATTTCAGACAAAAGCACATTTGGATGTATTGGCCGATGCACTGCTCCGGTGGGCCAGAGGTCGATATTAATTATCAAATTTGTATTCACAATACAATACAAACTTATAATTTATAAAATCCCAAAATTCAAGACAAATTAAAGCATAAAATCATTAGTAAATCTCAATTTGTTTGAGATTGTGATAAAAAAACAAAATCTTTGAAAATTACATAAAATAACTTCATTTTGATTAACAATAATTCACTCATAAATCTGACATCAATTCAGTGTTTAAGGAAAACCTAATGTTTCACAAGTTCTTGTGGTTTGTAATAAATATCATAGAGTTTAGATGTGTTCCCGAAATAATGTATCAATTTTTTTGTTTAAAAATTGGGTTTTCATTTGGTTTTCACTATTTATTTCATTCAATCATTTAACCCATACTATAGTCTAATGTCTTATATAAGTGTTATATCAATAGTAATGAAAATATTGTGAGAAAAGAAAACAGCTTTTCATTCATCAAAATCTTGTGATAAGTAATGAGTTTTTAAGTGTATTATCACATGTCGTCGTCACTAAACAAAAAACTATCAAAAACTCATTATACAAATCACAACCTTTTTCTGTGAAGACAAACACCAATTCATAATATTTTATGAAAACAAATTAAAATTAATATTTTGTTTATGAAATGAAAACTTTTTGATGTTATCTCAAAACTATTAGATTTTCTTTCATTATATTATTATTACTCAGAAATCATAGCATTTTTGTGATTTTTATGAATAAATTCTCATCAAATCAATATTAATATCATTTTAAAATCAATTGACTGAAGAAATACTTCACTAAAACTATTGACATCTAAAACTAGAATTAAATTTCAAATATTAAGCAAATATTTTGTCAAACATGAGATTTAAAAGTTATTTTCAAAGACCTGTGAAAAATACAATTGAAAATTTGAAAATTATTTATAAAATTGAAAAGTTTTTGAACAAAAAAAAACTTTTTCAAAGAATCTTTTGAACGAATTTTGAAAACCATTTTTAGAGAAGAAGTGATTCAAAAATAACATAAAATAAAATTGTGTTTCAATTTTGAATCAAATATAATATAAAATATGGATAACGTATAAAAACACTTGAGATCTTGTGATACGAAATATCTGTTCAATAAATCTTATATAATATAAAATTTAGTTGAGTTGAGGACAAACAGTGTTTGCAGACTTGTATTTCTGTGAGACTTATATCAGTTAATGGAGGAAATGGAGCTCAGAGTGCACTGAACGCTAGTTTTATCAAATAAATGGCAAAGAAATGGACAGACAGTTTGAAAACTTAATATCATTGATGACTTGTATTTGTGTTCAATCTATTGGCGAATCGACACAAAAGCTATGTTTTCTCTATATTTCCCTTAACTCTCATCCCATAAACTAATCATCATTTCATTCAATACAAAGTGTATTATCAATGATTTAGTTTTAAAAATATAACAAACATTTTATTTCAATTGTTTTTTGTGTTTAATAGACCCAGGTTTAATTTTCAAATTCACTTATTTAGTTATTTATTCACTTGAGATTCACTTGAGATTGCGTTGAATTTATTAAATTTTAATTTTCTTTACATTTATAGACATTTAAGTAAATGTTGTTTTAGACTTGATTTTAAATTTAAATATTTATCAAATTCTTGTCCACTCTTTAACATAACCCCAAACATCACATTTGAATACCAGTGCTGTTTTAGGCCTTTATTGAGTTCAATGCTGTCAAGTCTGTCAATCGAGTAAAGAGTAATCTGAAAGGCATTGAGAAATACATTTTATTTCACTCCTTATAACAACTTTTGGGTATTTTCTCGAAGTTTTTCAATTATTTTTGGGTTTTTCTCGGCTTTTGATAAAAAATAACACAAAAAGATGTCTTCTATTTGTTTGGCGATTATTTTAATCATATTTAAGACTCAATTATTTAATCAATATTTCCAATAAAATAGTCAATAGTTTAGAAAAGAAAATACTTTGCAAACAATTGAAACAAAAAAAAAATGTTAAATATTTGAAGAAATTAATAATAAATCTTAATCTCAAGTATTATAGCATTTGTTTGTCATTTACTGTAAAAACAAAAACAAAATTATGAGATAAAGTGAAGTTTAATTAGTTTTCAATCAAATAAGAGATTCAAAAAACAAGCCTTAATAGTGAAAAAGGGGTGAAAACTAATTAATTTAAACAACAGCCCAATTATGCAGCTATTAATGGTATCAATGATTAAATTTGGACAACAATTGTATCCAAATATTAAATTAATGTCAAGAATATGTAATAAATTATAATAAAAAATGAAACAAATTTATTGTTAGTAATAATTACTTTCAAAATATCTATTGAAATAATTTTTATACATTTGGGGCTCAGATATCAAACTTTCAAACATTAGTTTTATAAGAATTTCAAATCATTTTTATCACAAAATTTCACTCAATTTATAAATTATTTGAAGAATATTCTGGTTTTGTTTCAAATTAAATGATTTTTTGAAAAAACCCTTAAACTATTGATAAATAAGAAATTGTTTTCAATTTTTAATATTAAGTGAATTTTGATTGAATTCAAGACTGAATTAAGAAATTCTTATAAAATATAAATGTTTGAAATTTAATAAAAATTTTGTTTAAAAATAAACTCTTTTTCTATTTCTTTAGATATTTTGCAGTAATTATTGTAAAAAATGATAAAAAATAATGTTTAAAATAATTAAATAAAAATAATATTATAAATTGTTATATAAAACGATTCAATTTGAATCTATGACAGCCTATGACAGAGTAAGGGGTAAAACTCATTTTGAATCAGGTGTTGAAAAGTAAAAAATTGTAAGTTAAATGACTTTAACAAACAAATCATTAATTAATAATAATTGATGTGAAATATGAATATAAGATATAATAATACATTTGATGTTTCATTTTATTTATTAAATAATTATCACTTGTTTTAACAAAATATCAATTTATGATTGAAATTGTCTTTAAGTTATGATTCAATAAAAATGTATTAACTTTTGTGAAAATATAATAAAAAAAATTGATTTGAAATGTTTGAAAAGTTTTTTATTTAATTATTTTATATTAAAAATTAAATTAAAATTAATGAGATGTGAGTGAAATCCCTGTCCCTGATGTTGGTCTACCTGTTCAGTTAGTATCAGAATTTGTGTCACTTTTAGTACAATATATCATAATTTAATTCAAACCTATAAAAAGTTTTGTAAAATAATTGATAATTAAATTAAAAGTTATAAAAAGAGTAAATATTTTGTAATTTCTTGATTAAAGTTTGAATTATTTCTCTCACTTTATAATGCAATGAAAATAATTTAAATATTTTATTATTAAATCTGTGATTGTATTTGATTGCTAGTCTTCAATGGTAGCTTCTGATCCAGTACAGTTCTTCAGAGATGAGTCAAAGGGAGGGGGGGGGAGGTGTTGAGTAATTGAGAGACAGTTTGCATAAAACTCTTTATTAGTCTTAAAAACAGATTACAATTAAAGTGTCGTCTCTTGTAGTGATGACTACTGAATGGTTTGAATGATTGGAAGCATCTGAGCATAGGTTTGAATGCATTCAATGCTTATTTGCATTAGAATTGAGTGAAAGGTAAGTGTATTTCAAAGTATGGAAAGGTTTTTACATAAAAGTTGTGTTAAACTCAGAGTTAAGTGTGAAATCAAGAATTGGACTCAACTTCGGTCACAAATCAGAAATTATTTACAAATAATAACTATTTTTAATTACATTTTAATTAAATGTGAGTTAAGTGTTGCGAAAGTATAGTATAAATAATATAATAATAATAATAATAATAATTTTATTAATTCATTAAAACATGTCAATGAATACAAGTAAAGTCATTTTAAAAATTGAGTACATTTTGTTAAAAAATTATTAAAATTGGTTTCATTTCTAACGTCTTTTGGCAGTGAATTGAATAAATCTATTGAATAAATGAAAATATTTTTATCACAAAAATGATTCCGAGTTTTCGGTCTATTGAGGGTCAGTCCAAGTCTTGTGTTATTAGATATTACATACATTTTCCTCCAATTTTGTGGTATATAATTGAAATTATGAATGCATTTAAAAACAATTTTTAAAATTGAAGTTTTTCTTCTGATTTCAAGTGAAGTAATGTTTAACACCAATCAGACGGCTTGTGCCCGAAACGGTACGACCAATCAGAAGCGTTATTGAGTTTTTAAACTTTACAACAATTAAAACCGAAAATTTAACGGAAAAATAGGGAAATACAGTAAAGCACTGCATAGAATGAACGAAAATAATTAAATACAATTAAATTGTAGATTTTAAGATCAAAAAAATTTTATAACACAATCTGATCCAATTATCATCTAATGGTCAAAATACCTGAAGAATGTCACCAATTGATCCCATTATCATCTAATGGTCAAAATATCTTAAGATTGTCATCAATTTGATCTAATTGTGGTATATCTGATGATCTAGGTTATTTCATTTTTATTTTAGTGCCATGTCTTGCCGTTAAACCATACAACACCAGAGTCACAAAATCAGAGTTTTTATGCAAACGTTCTTCAAATATTTGAATTAAAATATTATTTGTTGAAAGTTTTGATTTAGTTTTCTCAACCAAATCAATAAAATCAGGTACAGTTAAGTTAGAATTTTCTAATTTCTTGATAAAATTAGATAAAAATTTATATCTGTTTATAAAAAGTAATTGATTTTTATTTGTTTTGAATTTATGATATCTAACAATCGTTTCAAATATGAGTTTTTATTATTTTTCTTTGATTTCAAAAATCTTTTAATAAGTAATAGATTCTGTGAACAAAAAACTGAACACTCCATAAAACTACCCCAACGGGTCGGGATCAATTTTGGAGGGAAAGGCAGTTTTGTAATCACTTTAAATTCAATCCTAACATTGGTTGCAATTAAATATTTCTTCAAATTGACTAAAAAGACATTTGTTTTCATATTTAATGAACGGATTTTCTTACAAATAATATGTAAAATATGAGCAAAACATCTTATATGAAGAAAATTAGGATACAATCCAGATGTTTTTAAAATCTTTGTAAATTTAATCCTTTAAGAAGCAGAATCACTAATATTTAGATAAACATTATATTATTTACACCTATGATTTTTTGAATTCAAATTTAACATTTTTGAAAATTTCTGGTTCAGTCCATTTTGAAGAATAATATAGCATGGTATATGTATTAAATCAAATATTTGAAGAACGTTTGCATAAAAACTCTGATTTTGTGACTCTGGTGTTATATATATGGTTTAACAGCAAGACATGGCTCTAAATTAAAATGAAATAGCCTAGATCATCAGATATACCACAATTAGATCAAATGGTGATAATGAGATCAATTGGTGATAATCTTAAGATATTTTGACCATGAGATGATAATGGGATCAATTGGTGACAATCTTAAAATGTTTTGATCATTAGATGATAATTTGATCAATTGGTGAAAATTTTAAGATAATTTGACCATTAGGTGATAATCGGATCAATTTCATTGTCTTTAATTATTTGCGTTCATTATATGCAGAGCTTTACTGTACATCTGATTTTCTCTGTAATGTATTTTTATTCGACTTCTGATTGGTTAACGGCAACTGCTATATAATTGATTCAACAATAGTGAATAGCGCGAGCCGTCAGCAAAGGGTTAAAACTTATTACCTGTTCTTAAACTCAGTCCTATAATACCCAAAGAACTCTTATATTTTGACAATGATTAAGATAATTGACAAGGTAAAATAAATTCTAATGGATAAACAGACAAATAATTTGCTTAAGAATCTTATTCTAAAGAAAACTAATTCCAAGTATTATAATATTATTTAAACATTTATTTCTGTAAAATAATTATTGAAAACATCATAAAAAGGGGTATTTTATTAGAAATATTGATTAAATCATTGATAATTTAATGAACATTTGAAAAGCATAAATTAGACTAAGGTTTTATTACTTGATGGCAACACATACCCCTCGTTATTCCACTTTTCCCCCTGAGTTATGCTGGCGTTAATCCAATCAATGAACTTTGAAAGCCGAAGAAAAATTGTTTCCTTAAATTCATTTGAACAGGGTTTTGATTTATCTCCACCAATTATTGCAATGGATACACCGATGGCAACCGCTCTACCATTAACATATTGAACCAACGGTGACCCAGAATCACCCTTAAGGAAGAAGATAAGATCCAATTTTAAATTGAGATGTATCAATATTATACTGATCATTTTAAAATTCAAAGTTTAATACTCTTAGAAATTTAATTGATAATAAAAGCATAAAATATTGTGATCTTTATGTTGTCATCAAAATCATTAGCTTGATATAATAAGGTGAGCACTTATGTTAGCTGTAAGTGAGCATGTGTAAATATGATATTCCCTTTATAGCTTAAATCCGTTCAAATCAAATGCAGTTTAAGACAAGATTTGGAGAAACTCTCTAAACCACTCCCATATCGAAAGCTTAATAATAATAAATACATCCTGCTAATTGTATCACAGAATTATAAAATGCTCAAGTTAAGATCAATGGATAATTTCTAATTTGTGTTTATTCACTTACACCACAAGATCCAGAACCACCCTCCTTAGTTTGTAATTTAGCACGGATAATATCTCCTGAATAGTCGTATTTCACATACTTCCCACCCCTTCCATAGGGGTATATTAGTGTCCAACCGGTCCATACCTTTTGCATATTCCCGGATCCATTACCAAGTGAACCGACGCCTGCAAGCAATGCGTGTTCATAATCAGTGTTAATGATATACTTTTGTGGCAAACAAATAGAGTTATAGTCTTTGAAGCC